>JANZLC010000202.1:3262291-3274807 GCA_026413385.1 Erythroxylum gracilipes | reverse complement strand
TTTGGATAGAGATTAGATTGGTTGATAATTTTGGTACATGTAGGGCATTTTTTAGAGTGAGTGTAGGGCTCAATTTTATGTCTCCATAACTGGAAATAGTGGCTAATTCTCCATTGGCAACTATGATTTTCCTATTACTTGGACTAGGGTTGTATGTGTGAAAAAACTGTGGTATAGGGGGTCATGTGGTCTGTGGCCCCGAAGTCTATGATCCAAGGGCTATTATAATACTTAATTTTTGAGGTGTCCGTATACAAAGAGAATGTAGGTTTACCTGAGAGAGCAAAGGAACATGTGCCTTTTGGTTGTCCAAAGGAACTCAACAAACCTCTTAATTTCTCAATCTCTTCATTGCTAAGACTCCCTGCTGTTGGATTTTCTTCATCTTCCTTCTATTCAGCCGAATGTGCCCGTGATCGTGATTGACCTCCTTGATTTCCCCATTCACAACTTGGTGGCTTCCCATTCAATTTCTAGCAGGTCTCCTTTGTGTGTCTCGGTTTTTTGCAGTAAGTGCACCATAGATTATCCTCATTTTCCTTCCACAAGTTGCCCTTTGCAGATTGCTTAGGCTGGGCGTGATCACTCCTTTCTTTGTCTTGTTTATCTGCCTTTATCACCATTGCTGACCCATCTATCTTCTGGGGCTCAAGCATCACGTTTCTTCTGCTCTCCTCTACTCTAATAAGGGAAATAACCTCTTCTAGTGAGGGTATGGACTCCCTTCCAAGAATTTGAACCCTGACTTGATCAAATTTAGGGTTTAATCCAATCAAGAAATCATAAATACGCTCTTTTTCTACGAAAATTTTCAGAAAAACATCTTCAGGACTTTCATCTCAATGACCTGATAATGGTCAAGTTCTTGCCACAAAGTTTGCAGAGTATTAGCATATTTTGTGACTGATTTGTCTCCTTGCTTGTTGGCATGGGATTTGATCTTAATTTCATAGATTTGAGCAGTATTACATGCCTTTGAATACATACGTTGAACACAGTCCCAAATCTCCTTTGCAGTGGTTAAAAGCATGCACGTATCACTGATTGAAGGTTCCATGGAGACCCACAACCATGACATGATCATGGAGTCCTCTTCTTCCCATGTTTTTGTTGCTAAATTCCCTGTTGCAGGTCCTGATCTTAGCAGGTGATCAAACTGCCCTTTCCCTTTGAGATAGGTGCGAACAAGGAGTGACCACTTGAGGTAATTCTTGCCATTGAGTCTGTTGGAGGCACGAACATTTTGTAGTTCCCCAATTTTCTGGACAGAGACAGATTCATCTGGGATGGAAATAGTGGTTTGAGAAGTTCCAGAATTTTCCATGGTGAGAGAAGGGAAAGATTGGGTAAAATAATAGTTATAGGGATTGAGAAATCTGACAAGAATGAGCAGCAATGAAGGCTGACTAAGGCAACAATGAAGGCTGTACCAAGAATAACAAAGAATACTTCCAGAAAACCTTAGGGCTCTGATACCATGTTAAGATTTCCAGGAAAAACATATCTTGTATTTAATATACACGGATACATATATATATACAACTTAAGCAGTAGGAAAATAGGTATCAATATGAACTAAACTATATCTAGAAGTCTATAGCAGAAATCCCTTGATTAAAAGTTCTTTTAAACAAGTTTGGATAAAGTTTTTCTAGAACAAAAAACGAGGGATGTCCTAAACGCCTATGCCGCTGTAGAGTTTCCTTATTAATCACATCATTTCCAAAAAACGCTTGATGTGCAACTGTCAGGCGCCTTTCTTCCAAGACATATAAGCCATCCTGCAGTATACCAGTTCCAATCCTCTGTCCTGTGTGAAGGTCCTGAAGAACACAATAGTCAGGAAAAAATTCAACTTTGCAATTAAGGTCCTTAGTGATAGAACTGACAAAGAGAAGATTAATAAGGAAATGGGGTACGTGAAGTACTGAGGATAGGGTAATATTGGGAGTACGGTTAACAAAACCTGTAACAGATATGGAAGTAAAAGACCCAGCTGCGTTTCTAACATTATCCCTGTTTTTTCCATGAGAGTATGTTAAAATTTTCTTTTGAGAGCTTGTCATATGTTTGTTAGCTCCAGAGTCTATAATCCACGGATTATCTTTAGAATTGTTGTGCTCAATACCTGATTTGGCAAGGTTTGATGCACCAACTGTGAAAGCAGAGTCTGTTTTTGAAAGAAGTTGTCTTAAGGCCTGAAGTTCCTCATTAGATAGTCCCCCAGCTAACGATGGTTCAGACACTTCATTTCCATCAGCCAAGTGAGCCTGACCCCTTACCACTGAGCCACCCCGTTTTCCACGACTCTGATTAGGCCTTCCATGCAATTGCCAACAAGTTTCTCGAGTATGTCTTGATTTTTCACAGTAATCACAGTGTAAGTGATCCTTGTTAGATGTGGTATTTGCAGGTTTCGGCTTTTCAGTAGAACTTGTTACTAATCCTGCTTTTTCAATGATAGGTGTATGTAGCATAACATTTCGCTTACTTTCTTCTTGCTGTACTAGAGAATGTGCGAGCTAAACAGAAGGGAAAGGATCCTTTCCGAGTATTGTACCTCGTATATGATCATACTCTGGGTTAAGACCTGCTAAAAAATCAAATACCAGATTTTCGTCTATCATTTTTTGGAATCTCGCAGCGTCTTTTGAGCATTTTGCTTGAAAGTCCTGATAATAGTCTAACTCCTGCCACAACCCACATAACTCCGCAAAATACTGTGATACAGTCATATCTCCTTACTTTGTGTTGTGCAATTTATTACGAATATCAAAAGTTTGAGCTTTATTACCTATTTGAGAATAGGTCAAAGAAGCAGCTTTCCATATCTTTGATGCTGTGTCAAGTAACAAGTATGTTCGAGCAATCTCCGGCTTCATTGAATTGATGAGCCAAGCCATGACGAGAGAATTTCCTTGTAATCAGAATTATTAACGTCGAGACTCTTATTGTCATCATTAATATAACCCTGTAATCCTCTAGCTTTGATAAACAACAAACAAGATCTTGACCAAGCAAGATACTTAGTTCCATCAAGTTTTACGGGACCGATTTGAAGTGAAGGATTATCAGAACTCGACATAATTACCTTCTTTCCTTCCATCTTCTTTAGTGTTACTTAGGACAACCAACAAAGAATCCCAATTGAGTAAATAAAAGTTGCTCAAACAAATGTGCTTCTGGGAAGAAAAAAATTACCAGACGGATAGAAACACAAAATACACTGAGGAGAGGCAAGGAAGCATGGGTACTGGCAGAAGGTAAGGATACGTCTGATACCCCCAGAGGAGAGACAAGGAGTCGGCGACCCTGATGGAGAAAGAACGGAGACGAAATACTGGCCGGAGGGTGGCGCGTGGCTCTCACGCACGGCGACGGCAAAGAGGCTGTGGCAGCGCGTGGTGATGCAGTTGACGTCGGGTCTTTCACAATGGAGTCGTCGGTCACAGTTGAAGCAATCTAGGTGGGTGGTGAGAAAAAAATACGTTGCTGTTTGGGTGAGTACAATCTCAGCCACTGAAGAACAGCCAAAAGGAAAAGAAAAATAACGAACAGTCCCTAAATCAGATAGGGCTCTGATACCATGTTGAACATTGAAGATAATTTGTATTTCATGTCTCTATGTACATATGAGCAAGGGTTTATATACAGAATTCCTATGACTATTTAGGAAGTAATCTAGCAATTAACTCTATGAGATCTCTCAATTATAGGAGAGAATAGAGGAATAATAATAACAGTATCAATGCTAATAAAACAATATCAATGCTCATAATCTCTAGTCAACACATTCCATATGACAAACAAAAAAGAGAGAAGCATTAAAAAGTTTTGCATTCTTCATGAACTATAACCACTAACTTTTCTAGAAAATAGGATGATTAATATCATAAAAGTTTTAAGTAAACATCATAATAAGCACATAGGTTACGCCACTAACTTTGGTAAAATAACCTCCACAAAATGGGCCTTTTTTTGTAAAGCATGTGATAAGCCCCTCACATATGATGCCAGGGATCCAGCGACCAATGGTTCCATTTCAGTACAAATGTGGATAACATGGAAAGTATTCCTGAAATTGACATATAATTAAAAGAAAAGATTCAAGAGAAACAGTGCGAGGAAAAGAAAAATAAGATATGCACTAGTTTGTAAGAAGATGACAAACTATTGAAAGTAAAACAGTGTTTCTTGCAATCCTCGTACAGAGGCTAGGCTGCACAATTTGCAAACAGCATTTCATCTTTAGCTAAATGAGATAAATCAAAAATCCTAGCAGCATGCCTCTATTGCCCATGCAAGCATTGGTTTGTAATGATATCATAGAATCCTACATTTCTCTTCAAAATATATCAAGACAAAATGTATAATCATCAGTATGATTTCTGTTATATATGCAAAAGTACCTAACGTGTTATCTTTAAGCATTGGGAATCAGTTAAGGAAAGAGTTGTAGCGTTCAACAAATGATAGTACTTTTTTCTTCCATCTGAGACGTGGCGGAGTTTTGCTAGAACCTCAGAATCACCTTTCGGCAATATGTCAGAGAACATATCAGCTACATTAAATTTGTAACTCATGACCATATTTCTAAGATCAGATGCCTCTGCAGTGTTAATAGTTCCATTGAGGATCATTGAGTCAATCCGATGCAGTAATTGCCAGCAAACTGAGTGGTGATCTGGTTTCCAAAGAATAATGAACGTAAAAACATTGCTCAAGGTTTAGGTATCTAAAACCTCAAACCAATACTAGAAAATACTATTAGAGAAAATTGTAAGAGTAGATATATATTGCTCCCTAAACTCTTAAATGGATGTGTATTAATGTTCTTATATTCATACTCAATTTCATGGCAAACAGATTCAACAGCAGAGAGCTTCTAAATCACTTAAATATCTGTGCTTCTAGTGACGATGTACAACATTGTGCAATAGTTAATGAAGCAAAGCTGTAGAGATAGCCAGTGAAAAAAACTTAAATACGAACCTACACAGAATTCTTACAGTGAGTAAAATGATGCGACGTTTGAAATTACAAAGTTCATGCTATAACCCATAGAACAGAGAACTTCAGGTTAAGATTCAGTCACCTCTTCCAAAACTAGACTGCTTTTCAGCCTCCAGTTTCTCTATCCTATCTAACAAATCCTGTTTCTCTCTGTTTGCTTTATTAAGCTCCTCGATAGCTTGCAAACGCTGTTTGTTTAAGAACATGATGTCTGCATATATCACTCAAAAAGGGATCACGTAAACACAGGGAAACAATTTGGAGTACGAGCATTCAAATTAATGATCACAAAAAGGCTCACTCCGCTGAGCTTCTTTGAAGAGCCCCCGTATGTCATTCTTCTTCGCTGCAACCTCAGAATCAGATGGCTGATACGATTCCTATGAGCAAACAACCAACCAATGCGTTTTTAAGCAGACAGCAATCTATACAAAACGCAATTTCAGAGGCACATCACACATGGGGTACCTGAGACAAGTCTACTCTCTGATGATGACCTTCTTTCCTAAAATGCAAATTCATTAAAATGGTTGTTCAAGGAACTAAGAAGCTAATAAGTATGTGAAGATACGAATCAAACCATTTTACTCCTTTTCCCAAAATGTACTAAGAAAAGTAGGTAAAAACTTGCAAACAAATAGACCACTAAAAGTAAAAGCTTTTCAAAGCAAGCTGACTGACTGAATTGCAAACGCAGAAAATCCAATTTGCGATGAAACTGGTGAAGGGAAAGAGAAAAGCAAAGCTTTAGAAAGATTGAGGCAGCAAATTTACCCCAAACAACGAAAGGTTCGAGCTTTAGCTGGTTTGCGGCCAGCCATTGACATCATTCCGATCGGGGGAGGTAAAGAGATCGCAGCGGTTATCAGAGTCGCCATTAACGCTCTAGCAACTCCAGTCTTCCGTCATCAAAGAGACAGAGAAAGAGAACATCAAAGGACTGATCCAACAATAGAATCAGTTTTCACGTGACCCTTCTATCAGTTTTGCACGAATTTTCAGAATTATTATTATTTTTTCTTACATGAACCTAACATTGACATCAATATGGGGCCAAAACATGCGACCTTAAGATAAGGTAGATGGAAGTAACCAATCATTGAGAGACTGAACTGTTTCATATACTTTTTCTTACTTTGTTAGTTCAAACGTTAAACAACATCCTTTTACATAACAAATTATTGCAGACCCTTCGCGATTAATTTATCAAATTTTCTCACATTTTCTGCAGACACAAGTAATGAATATAACAAAAGAAAAGCCTTCTGAAGAAAAGGAACAATTTTACACTAGATGATGACTACAGTCTATGCTTTCTTTCTTTTTTGTTTTTTCTCAAATCAGTTGTTATTTCATTAAACCCCCATTACAACTACAGGATAATGTCTTCCATTTCTACAGGAAATGAGACTTAAAAGATTGGCCCAGCTTTCAGGATCTCCTCTGTCAGCTTGTTGTCCTCTCCAATCTTGTGGTCAGTAAAAGTTTCAAAATTGTTGTTGAACAGACCAGCTAGCTTCAGTAGTGTGTCTTTGTAAGCTTTCTTGTCCAACCACTGCCACCAAAAAAAGCAATTCATCTTACATCAGAAATTTATTGAAGATAAGACAGATAGACGGAGGATTTAGACATCAAGAACAGATTACTAACAGTGTTCACAGGATTCAGGATTTCAGAAGGTACTCCCTCAACATGAGTGGGAATTTCAAGACCAAACACTTCGGTTTTCTTGTATTCTGCATTCAGGAGGCTACCGGAGTGTATAGCATCAATGATTTTCCTCGTGTAAGGTAACTTAATCCGGCTTCCTGATCCATAGCTGTAACAGGAAAATTACGTTTTTATTTTTAAGAAAATGTTCAATGCATTCCAATTAAACTTGATGATCATATGGTGATTGTGGATACACATACCTTCCACCTGACCAGCCAGTATTGACTAGCCACCCTGTTGCACCATGCTTCTGCATTTTCTCAGCGAGCATAGCTGCATACTTGGTAGGGTGCATCATTATGAATGCTGCACCAAAGCAAGCTGAGAATGTTGCTCTTGGCTCCTTCACGCCCTCTTCTGTTCCAGCCACCTTCAAAATCATTAAAGATCATCAATTTTCAAGTTTTTTTGCTGCGAACCATGTATCTTAGAATGCTGAGTATTTATCAGCAGTCATTTTTACCAGAGCAGTGTAGCCGCTTATAAAATGGTACATAGTCTGTGCCAAGCTTAGCTTGCTCACAGGTGGAAGCACACCAAATGCGTCGCATGCCAAAAGGATAACGTTCCTTGGGTGCGGACCAACGCAAGGTATCTTCGCATTAGGAATGTGCTCAATTGGGTAGGATGCACGAGTGTTCTCTGCAACAGCAGGACAATAAACCAATTAATGGTGCCCCTCAAATCCAAATGTGAAGGTCACACGAATACAAATTGCAATTTCATCTCATTCCGTTGCCGGTTCACCTGTAACCGATTTGTCGAGATAGTCCACCTCTCGAGTGTGCTCATCAAACACCACGTTTTCCAGCACTGCCAAACCAAATTGTTCATGTGTCAGTTCAGGCACGCAAATACAGCAAACCGTTAAGCAGCATTCCCTCTCAGTTCCTACTGTATTGAAAAGAGGTTCTGTTAAACATTCAGAGATTAAGGTTTGAACAATACCAGCTCCAAACTTAACAGCATTCCAAATATCAGGCTCTTTTTCTCTCGAGAGGTCAATGCACTTAGCATAGCACCCCCCTTCGATATTTGACACTCCGGTCTCAGTCCAACAGTGTTCATCGTCTCCAATAAGGTATCTATTGGGATCAGTAGACAGAGTTGTCTTCCCAGTACCTACCAAGAAAATTTTGAAATAGACTCCTCAATAACAATGCAAACAACTGAAACAACAAGCAAGCATATTGGCCACATCAAAACATGCCACAAGGTTAACTGCGAGGATAGGGTAAGAAGGCACATATTCTTTTTTGGCTGTGACTTGGCACCACATCTCGTTCATGACATGGTGATACTATACCTGACAATCCAAAGAAGAGGGCAACATCTCCATCTTTTCCCATATTGCATCCAGAATGCAAGGAGAGGATTTGACGCTTAGGCATGAGATAATGCATAACACTGAACAGACCCTTCTTCATTTCCCCGGCGTACTGCGTGCCGAGGATGACCATTTCTCTTCTAGCAAGATTCAAATCTATGCTAGTAGAGGATGTCATGTAGTGAGTAAAACGATTACAAGGGAACATGCCAGCATTGTAAATAGTGAAGTCCGGAGTACCGAAATTCTCCAGCTCTTCAAGAGTGGGTCGGATACACCTGCCACCCACCCAATTATCCAATTGTACATACTTAGATCATACACCTTTACATTTTCGTTACGAGGTTCCTCCGATTAAGGGGGGACAATATTTAACATAGGATTAGCATAATCAAGAGTTCATCAACGACAAAGGAGACTTATCTGGAAGGGGTCTAGGCCACAAGTACTTACTGCTGTTAAAAGTTAGTGATTGAATGTTTTACTTACATGTTGTGCATAAACAGTGAATGGTATGCCCTAGCAGAGACAATCCGGACTTTGATTCTGTTCTCAGGATCCCAGTTCAAGAATTGGTCGTTTACAAAGACCTGAAATTTATATGAATTACCGTAAGTTAAGCGGTTTACAACATGTATTTCAGAATCATGTTACTCTTTTAGAAACTACATATATCATCATGTCATTAGAACATATCGCAGCCACTTGGCTTCTTTCATAGCTTCCTTTTCAGTATAAGGTGGCCTAGTTCTGGCACAGCCGATTCGGTGCAAGTGGTTATTGATGAAACTGAAATATCACCTGCTAAGGCACTCGACCCCCGGCATTTATTAAGATCCATGCACTCTATCCACATATAGCATAAACACAGTGCACATGCAAGTCAAGCGGTGGCCTAGTGGTTGCTAGAATATACATATCAATCATACCTAGTGGTCATAAAACGCGGACAAATAAATAATTCACGAAACGACAAAGTTGCCACTCCAAAAGGACTAGAAATGATATGGCCAAACTGGGAGAAAAGGACAAGATGGATACCATCCCATGGGCCATCACAATCCTCCGAAATCAAACACATCCCAATACAGCACGTAATAGCCTTTTTCATAATATATTTTTGGAGATCTTTTGGCAATCTCAACTTGGAAAAAGGGGGTCAGAACCTAAAACCCCACATGGCCTCAAACGGACAATCATAAAAAATTAGCAGGGGAAAATTTTTTCAGGGATCAAATCTTGATAAACAAAACTGTATTATAGATTAAAACTTTGAAGTGACTTCCTGTATATATGTGCTTAGAGATCACTTTTACTAGCAAATAAAGGAGTACCTTGTCCAAGGAATTCAAGTAGTCAACAGCTCGTTCTCTGTTAACCAGGAAAGTATGCTCGTCCATTTCAATGTTAGGTGAACCTCTGCAATTTGTTCCAGAGAAATGAAGGGTAATTGATTAAGATGACAACAAACTAACAGAGAACAAGAATAAAAACTACAGATTAGAATGTCACTCACTTGCCCCACCAAAGCTCATCCTTAGTAGTATCGTCCTTAACAACACGCTTGTCTCTTGGAGACCGACCAGTCTTGGCACCAGACAGGGTCGCCAGTGCACCAGTCGACGTAATAAATGACCCTTTCTCGTACTTAATAGCTTGCTCATAAAGCTCTGCACCAAAATCCATCCAAGTAATTAGCCAAGTACCCACTAATTACAAACACCAATTACTAAGGAAAGCGTGTGTCAAACAAAAGTTAATAGGATTAGACTTAAAAGTACTCTTTTTTATTTTCATGAACAGGAAAATCTTAGAAGTGTCTGGCGTAGTACCTGCAGGAGAGAGGTTATAAAGAACATGAGTGAACTTCAAGGAGCTGTCACTGACGCTGATGGTGGGTGCATCAACGTGGTGGTGATGGTGAACTTTCGGGGTGGCGTCCGCCTTCCTGTTCGCTGGATCTCCTCTGACCACCTTCGGCCCTGTTTCCCTCGTCAGTGAAGCCAAAGATGCACTGTTTCAATATTAAAAAAATAATATGGTCAGAACACTGAATTTCAATTTAATTACATCATCTGACGTTGGGGGTCCATAGATGATGAAAAGATAGTTTATTTAAATGCACGAACGATCCTAGTCCAACCCTGTAGGGCTCCACCTCTCCCTCACTTTCTCGCCTTTCATGGTTTCTGCCTCCTCTTTAAGTTTGTTCGTTACAGAAATTTAGGGACAGGTGAAGAGAAGAGAAATTACCTGATAGATTGGAGCTGTAGTTTCTCACGTTCTGCATCGGTGATAGAGGCAAACCCTCCTTGAATCCCTTTGATAGGGGTAGTCGGCGCCGACTTCTTCTTCTGAAGAGAGTGAAGCTCGTCAATGGTCTGTGCCTTCACAGTCGCCTGAGTCGTTTCTGGACACTCGTGCCTGGTTTCGCTCGTCGTGATCTTCGCCAGAACTTTCTTCCCTCCCTTCCCGTTGGCAAACACCACCGCCTCACCGTTGCCGTTGTACGCCATCTCTCTGCACGATCACGCACAAACAAAAAAGAAAAACACATACATAGTTAGCGTCCATAACAAGTTTTAGACATCAACAATCTCGTATTTCGGTTCATAACAAATGTTCAATGTCGTTATGTTCTATATTACTCCATTCGAGTTCTGGGTATTAAACAGACAACCCCGTCAAGATTGCCATGCAGAAGGAAAACCAGGTAAAACCCAGCATCAATTAGTCATTCATTCATTTTACTCAGTTGCTTCAGAGAGCAAGATAGAGGGAGAACGAACCAGAATAACGAAACCCGAAACTGGAAAACACCGAAAGTGAAAGAGATTAAAGAGAGAAACTTGAGGATCGGACCATGAAAAAGGGAACCCCAACTGTCGTGTTTGAAAGAGAGAGGAAGAGTAAATGATGCGAAAACTTAGCATCCAACGAGCTCCTTATAAAGGGTTGCAGTGGCCATCTTCTTAACCACAGTTTAACCACATTCACGCTAACCATGGTCAGATTTTATCGCGTCTTTGGATTGGGTTGAGTTAGGATGTTCAAGTCAAGTTGCAAAAAGGGCAAAATTCTCCTGAACTTCACTTACAACAATTACCTCGCAGCATTCCATTTATATCTCATGCACTTATCTGCTCCTCCTCTTTGATTGGGAGTGATCGCCTCTTTCACGTGGTCTCGGCAGCACCTGAGACTCTCTCTCTTTTTACCGCAAATTTGCGTTTTTTTACGGTGGTAAATTGTTGAAGTTACCCGATTGTCTTGGGTATACGTCTCGCGTATGTTGAGAAATTTTATCCGCTTCGTGTCGCCACATAAGGGTATTTATGAATGCTAAGGTGTGAGTAATTATGGACCGTCCATTCTATGCTGTTGCTAGCTGGCTAGTCTACTTGACTTGATAGGTATACATATTCAATGGCCGCCAGATTATATAATTATTGAGATAATTATAAATTATTCAACCAAATTGACTCCGGCATTGTGCTGTTTTGTTGGACAATTTGATCTTTTGAATTTTCAATAATTAATTTTTAAATTTTTAATTTAATAACTAATCTTTTAAATTAGTAAAAATTAGTTAAAAGATTGTTTTTTTTTGGCGTGGAATGGTCATTAAATATTCCATATCTGTTAATCACATAATAAAATTCTAAGTTGAGTATAAGTTTTAAAATATTAATAACTAAATTAAAATTTTTAAAAAGTTAAATATTAAACTAATTCTTAAAAATATATATTTTAAATTTGTAATCTATAATATTATATTTAAAAAAATTAACCCCGTTTATATGTAATTTTATCCTTAATTAATTAAAAGGCTATCAATTTTAAGCTATATAATTTAAAAGATGAGACCAAATTACCTGTTTTTATTACCCTATTTTATAAAAACAAGGGACCAGATCATCACCGAAAAAAGGTTACACCAAAATTAAAACAGAAGACAACGAGGAGTGGCCTAACTGGTATACACTCCTCACTTAAGATTTTTCCTTATAGGAGATTTTGAGTTCAAGTCATGCCAAATGAGGAGAAATGGGATATTGGATTAATTACAAATGTCTCGCTTCCAGCAACAGGGTGGGAGTTAAAGCTACTAGAAAATTTGAGGATTATTGGAAACCTAATGCTGAGTAGGGGGCCAGTGATCAGTCAGCAGTTGACTAATCAAGTATGTAATAGCTCCTTGTGTACAGAAGCGTACAGGCTATATAAGAACCTGAGGGTTCTTGAAGTTTCAGATTTACATCTTTCAGGACTCTCAGGGTGGAGTCTTACGCTGCGTTTGCTTACGTTGCCTTTGGTTAGCGTCTCTGATAGCTGGAGACGGAACGGGACGAGACGGAACAGGACGGGACGGAACAGAAACTGGGAACAGAGAGCTGTTTGGTTGATGGTGGACAGAACAAATAATCTTGTCTCCGTCTCCAGGACAAATGTGTTTGGTTGCA
>JANZLC010000202.1:3227933-3260768 GCA_026413385.1 Erythroxylum gracilipes | reverse complement strand
AAAATGTGCTTAATTATGTCATAAAATGAGTAAGTTTGGATTAAAGGCATTAAATGCCTTAGGAAATGCAAAAAGGGTAGCTAATGTGATGGTGTTTAAAAATGAAAGTTATGTTTAAGTAGTATTTTTATCGTATGTTGTTTTTATGTATAAAGGCTTAGGAGCTGTGAATCGAGGAGCCAGGACTGAGAATTGTCGAGGTTAAGAGAGGGTATACCATCTTTTGAGGTGAGTTGGAGAAATCATATTTCTCAAATAGGATTAGATCACTCTAAGACATGTATGATGACTTGTATATGAATTTTGAACCTAGGTAACGTATGGTAGAATTGAATTTCAAATGGATGCTAATGTGCTTATGTATTTAATAAACGGCATTGCTTTGAACCACTATGCATTTGGATTTCAAAAGATGGCTTTTCTTTGATGAAATAATGTTTTCGAATTATTTATGCATAAATGAGACATGTATGTTGCATGTTTTTGTTCTCTTTTGACTTAGATTCATGATAAGTTTTCATTTATCGGTTGGACCGATAAATAAAGGCATAGTGCCTTACTTAATTTTTATACTTAGTCATTTTATATGATTTGTTTTGTGATTGGTGAGGAAAAGATTGGCCAATCGTTTGCTGGGCACACCTGATTATGATTAAGCGACCCCCGTACCCTTGACGCTGGTACATGAAAGTCGAGTCGCCGTATTGATACTTTTCTACAGGACTCGCGGGTGATTCCACACCTACGGTTTGGATGAAGTCGACTGTCATCCGAACTCACCACGGATGAAGTCGAGCCAACACCGAATATCGGTGGGTGTGCACATTAGTTTGGCCGACTAATGGTGTCACACATGATTGTTTTGGCTTAGCCTGATATTGGTTTGCCTATTGAGATTTTGATAGATACATTTTTTTCTATGTGATATATATTTCCTGCATAGGTTATCTACACTGTCTTGGAATGAATCACTTCTATTTGTGATATATGCTTCTCCTGCTCACGGAGTACCAAGTGTACTCACCCCCTCCGCTTTCCAACCATGCAGGTTAATTTAGTGAACTCGAAGCTCTGTGAGAACCGTGCGGCTTTTTGACCTTTTTGGGGTATTTCCGCACATGGGTAGTCTGCTATTTGTACTTTTGTTATCTAGTGGCTCGTGAACTGTGTTTATGTAAATATACTTTATGATTTTGTGAGTTAACTTTTGATTGCCTTACATTTTGTAAAAGATTTTATGTATGAACTTTTGATACTGTTGTTGAGATTGCTTTGAGTTGAGACTGCCTGGAGTAGAGATTTTCTTGAGTGGACTAGAGAGTCCTGAAGTTGTGGTTGGATGTGAATATAGAAGTGTGTTTTAAACTATTTGCAGGTTTTTTTATTTTTGGATTTATAAAATACAGCCGTTATGCTACCCAAATTTTCAAAAAAATTAAAAAAAAAAAGAGATATTCAGTAAGCCTTGCATAGTCAGATTAAGGATATTGCGAGTATCTTTAGCCCGAGTATGTGGTGGTTGTCATGGGCCGGATGTAGTACCGGGTCGTGACATAAGCTACCAATTGTCACACTTCCATTAAGCCATTTGTTACTTAATTAATGCTGCTAGATGCCACAATTCAATTAGGGCACTTGTCACTTAACCAATGTTGCCAAATGTCAATGCATTAGCTATGCTAAATGCTAATGCATTAGTTATGCTAGTTGTCACTAACTCATAAGTTTAGTCGTTCTAAATTTTCATGTACTAACTTGACTTGCCACTTGACAATTTTCCTAGTCCAAATGTACATTTTAATACCTCAATTCTCTAATGGTGGCTATTAATTCCAAATCACTAAGTATAATCCATTAGACTAAAATTCTAGACATATGCAATTCACTTTGAAATCATAGCTCAATTTAAACACCCATCACACATGTACTTTCATGAACATGTAACATTTCAACTAGGGTATAATTTGGGGCCTTACACTGCAGCTGCAATAGAATCAGATACTGTACCTCCAGTTACTCCAAAAGTAGATGAGGAATCACCTTCTGTACGTGTTGCTACACCATCCAACAACTTTACATCATCCACCACCACTATACTGATAGAGATATCAGGGGTAACGTTGAGGATAAAGGAAGTGACCTCCAACCTGGAGCTGAGGGAGTTTATGGAAGAACTTACAACACAATTGTCAACAATCTGCAAGTGAAAATACATGAAACACCATATGTTTATAATTAGGTTATAGGTTTAAATTTAAAAATGATATAAAATTGTTTTTATATTAGATTGATTATGTCTTGACCTTGCTCAAGAAACATGACACTCAAGTTCAAGGAGAAGATTGATCTTGGGGGTTATATATAGAAGAATATCTTTCAGGCGACAAAGGATTTTTATTATCAGGAGTTTGAGGTACAAAAAATATATTTTTATTGTTTGTAATTAATTTTTATACGTTATTTAGATAAATATTGTAGGTTATAAGTACTTATCATATATATTTTCTTTTTTTCAAAAAGAATTTTTTTAGGATTCTGAATTTGACACGGTTATTTATAAAGTATGGGAGAGACGAGCTTGTACACGTTATAGAGACTTTGTAGTGTGATATACAAGACTGGTGTACGACCTCCATATATTTCTAAAGGAATATGGAGTCATTGGCAACAGTATTGGACATTACCCGAGGCAATGTCCATTTCAAAGTGTAATTCTACCAACAGATGTGAATGATCGGTGGGAGAGAGTCTTCCAGTACATGCTGGAGGATCTATTACCCACCACGAGCATGCAGAGAAACTTGTAAGTATCTACCCTTTACACTTATATTCTGATTTTTTTTTTTTACTTTCATGTATTTTAATTTAATTTGATATGTAAATTTTGGAATAAAAATATGTGTATTGTGGAGAATGATAATGTTATAAATATCTGGTGTCATATATGGCTGCGTTGTTGAGTTACTTTCTTTGTTCAACAAGGGATAGATATCATAATAATAGAGAAAATTCTACTGAAATTTTTGTAAATTGTAGTGCACTTATAACATTTTATTATGATGCAGGAAACGTCTATGGGAAGGAAGCCTATACTCTGTCAACTCTTTTTGCACACTCACACTAAGAAACGTGAAGGTCTGACCTTCGTCAACATCAAATGTAGAGAACTAAATGTCTTTGAATTTTATACTTTAATATTAATACTTAATAATTTTCAGTTATTAACATAAACATTGCCTTCCGATAGGACCAAATACAAGAAAGCATTCAACAACAATCTCAGCATTCTAAAGATGTTGATGAGAGTCAAGCATATCTTCATGCGGTGGGTGGTAGGGACCGTCGAGGAAGGATCTTCGGCTTAAGTTCATTTGCAAACACATGTTATTCGCAATCCTCCACATCCAATAAAGTTCATAAGCTTTAGAGCACAGTACATTGGCAACTCAATTGCAACAATCGATGGAATACATAACCCAACTCTGTAATGAGATGAATAAGTTGAAAGGGAAGGGCAACACCTATTTGCAACATTTAGAGTATCCGCATTCACCAAATGAATAGCATAGTTATAGTCATTTTATATGAATTAAATACTTATTGTTGTAGATAATAATTTTTTATTATCAATTAAGATAATTTTTACTTTATATCATCAATCAACTTTTTGTTTGAACAAATTAAACGTAGAAACAAATTAAAATATTATCAACAGATAACTGATAACTATATAAATTATACATCAATCATAAGATTATCAAATAAAATTAAATATAGGGAAAATTAAAAAAAAAACAATATTAGTAAATTTACCGACAGAAAAAAATAGTCGATAAAATGTGAATTTACTGGCGAACCATCAAAATCTATCAGTAAAATGCAGTGAATTTAGCGATGAACTACTAAGATCCATCAGTAAAATTAGTTGTGAATTTACAAACAAATTTGGGAACTCTATCGGTAAAGTTACTAACGGAGGAGCCTTATCTATCGCTACATTTACCGACCGAAGCAAACCTTCCATTGCTAAATTTACCGACAACACAAAAATTACCATCGTTAAATATAGCAACGGAATAGAAAATATCTGTTAGTAAATTAGCGATGAAAAATTTGTACTCTGTTGCCAATTATTACCTACGGCCGTTTCTCCGACGACTCATTCCGTCGGTAATTTCCGTCACTAAACCTCATTTTTCTTGTAATGAAATCCTTGGCCAAGGTGGAATGACATTTTGTAAATAGTTTATAAATTGCATTAATTGAATCGATAGCTAATGGCAAATAACTAATAAAATTGGACTCAAAATAGAGTAGACATTAATTTCATGCTCTATGTCTAATCAAAATATTGTATGATGAAAGGATTGAATTATATGAAAAATCATGCATAGAATGGTTAGTCAAAACCACTTTAACATTCCTAAATATTGGGTGGTCATGACGAATTGCTAGACGTCAATCTTGATCTATGATTATAAATTGTTTAATTGGATAATTAAAGATAAATTAAAAGGAGTTTTAATCTATCTAATTCTGATTATGAATTAGAGTTATAATTTATAATCATTGCCAACATATTTGGGAACCTAATGGGTCTCACATATAGAATAGATTGAAGAGAGCAAAGTTATTTTAATCAAGTTGGATTTTATATTGAAATGTGAGAAACTTTATGATTAAATATGATATATTTAATATATTAGGATTAATATGAGATGTTGATCTAATTTGGAAATTAGAATTTAATTTCAATTAAATTACTAAAATGTCCAAAACTTATTATAAATAGGCTTAAGCTCTAACGAAGCTAGCACTTTTTGCTTAACCCTCTCTATAAGAGTTACAAAATTCTCCCAACTTATGTTGTGGATACCGTTAGAAGCAATTGTTGAGACAGATCGGTTTCGAAAATGGTTCAAGGGATACGATAAGATTAAGATTATGCTTCGGAATAAGGTACGAATTAAGTTTCCGCTTTATTATGATTTATGTTAATTATTTTATAAAATTAAAGAAATCTTGATTTTTAAGAAATCAAAGGTTAAGAAAAGGTTTCGTGACAATTCTACTACAGTCAGGATCAGATTTCGACCCGGTTTTTCAACAATAGGTTCAATGAAATCCCTACCTACAGTCACAAAGTTATCAAGAGGGCAAGAACGTTATTCGGCAAATCCAACCCTGTAAAGGTAAAAGTGTCCAATTTTTTGGGCGAACTGTTTTGGGGAGTCAAACCACGATTGGTCAGCTTTAACTTTTCACCTACGGTTGAAGATGAGTTGGTCTTCACTTGATAATCTTATCCAATAGAAGCAATAAATAGTACTCCCTCCTATTCAAAATAAGTGTCGTTTTAGAGGAATGTACACTTATTAAGAAAGTTAATGAAATGTATGATACTCCCTTATTAATTACATATTAAAGTGCCTTGAAAATATAATCTGTGTAATCTGTGTAACTAAGATGTGAGAGAAATTAAAGGGTAATTTTGGAAGTAAAATCATAAATATGCATAAAAAGTCACAAACGACACTTATTTTGAATAATTAAAATCTCTCTAAAACGACACTTATTTTGAATAGGAGGGAGTATTATATATATTTGATAAAGCTTATGTTATAGGATAAATAAGTGAATAATTCTTGAAAAAATATCATTGTTATAGTTTAAAAGAGCATAAAGATCAATTATAATTTAAATTGAGCTTAAGAATGTCCAAAATATAAACTATAAATGTATTTATAAATTTAAGAATTTAGGTTAATTATAAAAAAGTTCAAATTTTACTCAAAATTTTAATATTATCTCGAATTTTTAAAAATAGTGTTAAAATGTTCTAAATTTCAAATTTTAACAAAAATAATGTTTACCACATTATATTAGTATTTTTGTTACGTAAATGTCATATATCGTATTTGTGTTATATATGAATTTTTTATTCAAAAATTAGTTTTTTTTAGTAATATTGAAGAAAATAAGAAATATAGTTTTATTTGTTTATTGAGTTGAAAATATAGATTTCGATCCTAATTGAAGTGATGTTTTCTCATTTTAATAATTTAAAAGAGTGGAAATAAAATATTATAATTTTAATAACTTTTAATTATTTAAAATCTAATTATAATATAAAATATAGATTTGTAACCTAAAAATAATAATTTTTTATCATCTTAGGTCCAGTCAAAATGTCAAACCTAAGTTCGAAAATAATTTGTTTCAACTTCAAACTACTTTGAATTTTCAACTTGTCTCTATTCTAATTCTGTCAATTTTTAAGTTTAATTTTAAATTTTTCAATCGATTTATTTAAATAATATTTATTATTAAAATATATTTGTTTATTAAATATTAGTTAGTCAAATAATTAGTTTTTATAAATTAAAGTAAACTAATTAATTTTTAGTTAATAGTATCTTTTTGTAATTAAACTTCAAAATTTTTAAATAATAAGTACAATTTTTTACTATTATATTTTAAATTATCCAATTTTATTAAAAAAACTATAACTTTTTTTATCAATTTAACATCTATTTTTTAAATATTAAAAACACAAGAAAGATAACGTAAGCCCTGGGCCGCACGTATAGAACACGTAATTCCAACGTAGCTCCTTTTAGAACACGTAATTCACAGAATGCGTGCAGAACATAGAAAGAGCAGTGAACCATGTCCTGATGTGAAGTGTTTGGTTGATTTCCCCAATACATCATTGAGCATCCCCGGGAAAAAGCAATCGTCTATCGTCATCTGCCTTGCACACATCTCGTTGGGCCACACTCAAAACGCGTTGTCTTGACTCTTGAGCTGTAAATATCCTCTCTTTTTTTCATCATTACATTAAGTTTTGACATTTTTTTATATTTATAAACTGATTCTTAGCCTTTCCAACCATTCACAGGGAGATGATTTATAAGAACATTTTAATTTCACGCCATAATATTAGACTTATTCATAGTTTAGACCATCCTTTAGAAACTAATCTAATAATTATATTATAAAAATAACAAAATTTACTTAATTTTATAATATTAATTCAAAATTTTAAAATTAATATTAAAATGTTTAAAATTTTAATTTTTAACAAAAATAAT
The DNA here is from genome assembly GCA_026413385.1 of Erythroxylum gracilipes. Lineage (NCBI taxonomy): Eukaryota > Viridiplantae > Streptophyta > Magnoliopsida > Malpighiales > Erythroxylaceae > Erythroxylum > Erythroxylum gracilipes. Next base: position 3,253,674 of record JANZLC010000202.1, on the reverse strand, counting down.
TTAACATTAAATTTTCTTTATTAAGAATATGATGAGTTACATTAGAATACTATTTTTGTCACGTGACTGTTATATATTATGCTTGTGTTATATATAAATTTTATTATTTAATAAAATTAAAATAATTATGAAGTAAATTACATAAAAGAATGTGTAATTATTTTCCAGTTTTTGATAATTTTAATTTATCAAAATATTATTTAAATATCACTTATTAAAATTTGAGTTATTATTACAAAATCGAATAAAGTTTAATTTTTTAATAATTAAGTTTATTTTAATATCCCTAAAAAAATAGTATATTAAAGGGGTGTTTATTTTCATTTTCATTTTTAGTTTTATGTTTTTGTTTTTAAATTAAAAAAACTATGTTTATTTAAGTTTTCAGTTTTTGTTTTTAGTTTTGGTTTCTTCTTATTTTCAAAAATTATACAAACCATAAAATGGTTTTTTCTATTTCTGTTTTTTTTCATATTCTAATTTACTATCATTTAATATATTATTTAATTATTTAAATTTTAATAAAATTATGAATAATTTAATTCAACATTATATATTTAACAAATTAAAATTAATTATCAGTAAATATTATGAATAATTTAATTTTATTTAATTTTTATAATTAAATTATATGCAGTTAAATTTTAATAATTATTAATAATATAATTAAATTTAAAATATATAAATATTCAAATAAAATTTGATTTAATAATTAAAATATATTTCGAATAAATATTAATTCTAAATATTAATTTTTTTAAAATAACATAATATTAAAATAAATATTATACAAGATATTAAATAAATTTATTTAATTAAAAATAATTTATTTTAAATTTTATGTAATATGTAATTATTATTAGTGATAAAAATATAACTATATTAACATTAACAACTAAACATGTTTTTGTTTTTATTTAAAAGATAAATAAAAATAAAAAACTAAAAATTACAAAAAAAAAAAAGTATAATCGAACGGCCTATAAGGCTAGTTTCACATCAATTGAAAACAAAAAAATATTCTTAGTTAATGACTGTAAATTTTGAATAATTGATGTTTACATGCAAACTGAAAAAGGGAATGGAGATGAGATTGTCAAAGTTAGAGAGATTACATTTAGTCGGTGCTTTTTCCTGGAAAGTGGGTGGTAAAACTAAAATCACAACCAAGAGATGGTAACTAGGGGAGGGACATGTAGTATATGAGCCATTTTTTGATGGGGAGCTGTTGTCTGGTTCGAGGGAGGCGGCTACTGCTTGTAATTTTCTTGGAGAAATCAATGGAAAAAGAAGGGTGTGGTTCGGTCGGTGGGTCAGTTCCAAACTTAAAGGAAAGATGAGGAAAAACATAAGAAACTGACATCAAAGATGCAATTGCTTTTGTCTGTTTCTGGTATGAACAATTTTAGGGTCTCTCTGTTTATGGTTAGACCTTAGAAAATGAATGCTAAGAAAGACACACGAAGGTTTCATTTTCTTTTCTTAATATGCTTTTTTGTCTATAAAAGCTTTCTTAAAAAACGCAACTATGGTTTCTTCGAGATTTACAAGGTTCTAATTTAGACCATCTTCATATTATTTTATAAAGACGGTATATCTATATTTAAATAGGTATATACTATTACAAACTCGCTTTTTTTTATAGATACAAAGAAATAATAAAGTGACGAGGGAAATATTCTAAAAATTAGACAGAAATTAAATTAATAAAATAAGATATTTAAAGTTTAAAAGGTGCACTTAATGTTAGATCGTCTTAAAATTCTTTAAGATTAAATAAAATTAAAGAATTTAAAATATGTTTAAAAATATTGTTTTTATTCATTAAAAAATCTAAAACTTAAATAAAAAAGATTATTATACGTAAGTTAATTGATTTATTTTAGTTTATAAAAACTTATTAATTTAAAAAAATTTAACCGATTAATTAATAAACTGATTAATTTTATTTAAACAATCAAATAGAAAAATTGTAAATTGAACAAAAAAATCAAGAATTTTACGTTTAAATTGAATAGATCAATTGAGATAATTTAATATTTTTTATTATTGATAAATTAAGTTGTAAAACATACGAAATCTTAATTCAATTAAATTTTAACTTGTGTATGGAATTTGACCAACGCTGTAAGGATATATCACATGCAAGAACAAAAGGCTTCTCCATTTAAAGACCAAGGCTGTAAGGATATGTCAAATGCAAGAATTCTAAAATTTTAGTTTAGGTGAGTTGATAAGAGGTTCTTTTGGTTTAAATAAAGTTGTAGGTTTAAATTACTTTTATATATATAGTCGTTTAAAATTTGGAGCCATTAATTTAAGTGTGAATAATTTAAAAACACTTTCCTATAATTGAGACTCTCTTAAAACACTTCCTTAGAAGAAAAAAAAAAAAACACAAGGCTTCTCTGTTTAAAACTCCTGCCTTTTATGTTTATTATATTATTTATGTTGTTTACGACCGTTGACATGCGTCTCAGAATTGATGTCTTCGTCGGTTTCCTTATTATGAACGGGCGGGAGAGGGTGGTTGATGTGAAGCTTCTAGGCCAAGTCCGATAAATAAGAGATTACAATTTTTTATTTTTGTTTTTACTTCAACATCTCAACAAAATCATTACTTTACCCACAAAATTGGACTTTTTAACATTACCGAGTGGACCTGAACGAGTTGGTGCCTGCATTACTTATTGTTGGAAGGTGTTTTGGCATAGGATGGAACCTGTCCTAGTTTGCACCTAAGTTGCTTTTCATTGTATCGAGAAGATGCTGAAATGTCCAATTAAGACCAAACCGTGTCCTTAATTTGACTGTTAATTTTTTTATGTTAAAGGGCAATTAAGAATTTGGAAATTAAAAAAAGAAGAAGAATTAAACCAAAAAGTTCAGCTTTGTAACAATTAAGGTGAGGACACCTACTCATTCTTCAAAATTTTAAATAAAAATTTCTATAATCTTTATTTTTTCAGTGTGTATTAAATTAAATATTAATGTGTTTTCATTCTTAACTTACCAATCTTCAAATTACCAAAGTAAAAAAGTGACTCTCTAACTATAAGCCTAAAATCTTTATGTTAATAAGTCATTTCACGAATAAATAATTCAAAATTAAGTGATAAATTTAATTTAATTGAGATTTATAACTTCAATGTATATTATGCAATTTACTAATTTTAAAATAGCTATAATTAAACTTTAAAATGTTTAATTTACCACTTTTTTGTCGGATAGTAAAAATAACTTGATTTAATTTAAATTTATTTTGAGAAAAAGATCATATTTTATTCACCTAAAAAATTAAAATTTAAAAAATTTAAATCGATCCAGCCCAATTTATTATTAAATTTAATAATCTAACTTCATTTATAATTTAATGCTAGGACAAAGGGATAAGCCTATGCTCCTTACTAATTCTATACATTGAATAATAGTTATTCATGGAAATGTATCCTTGATGTATTAATAACATAAAAAAAGTTATATATATATTAAAAAAAGTAAAATAATATCATTTTAATTCAAAACAATCTTACAATTTGTGACAAATGTATTCTTTTGAACTCAAATATGATTTAAAATTCAACTAATTCAAATTTTGTATATTAATTTTGATCTAGATAAAATTGAATCTCATTTGAAATACTACCATAATATGAACTTCAATTAAAATTAAATTAAAAATTAAAAATTAATCAAAATTCTTCAACATTTTTATAATAATTATTGAAGTTCTTTGACTCTAATTAGGTAATTATTAAATTGCCTCTATAAATTTTTAAAATTATTATAAGATTTTATTTGCTCTTTATAATTTTTGAAATTAATACAATAATTGACATTAGTAACACTTAAAATCTAAAGCTCAAAAACTTACTTGCAAGTTGAGAGCAACATTGCCCTGGGCTCACAAAGTGGATAATGGGCCATGTTGGATTGTGTTATGGTCCGAGCCTTTAAGATATACTTTAAACTTAATTTATAATTTAACCAAATTTAAAATAAATTAAATTGTAAATTTAAAATAGTATTATTTAAAATTTAAAATTTAAAATTCAAATAATTATATTAAAAATAATATTTTATTGAAAGTATTTAAACATTTATATTAAACTTTGAACTAATTATTTCATTTAAATTTAATTTAAAATTCAATTAAAGATAATTTATTTATTTTAAATCAGACGAGTTCCTAAATCTCAATTAGTCCTATAGATAAAATTTTACGGTGCAAACGAGTCCACGTCAGAATTTGCTTCCCCCACGATTGGATCCAATCACCGCCCGAGGGGATCTCACTTTCCTTTCAGGAACAACAAACCCAGGCAATAATTTTCCCCGCCACGTGCGGTGAAAGCGCGTTCTAGGCAACTTTATCCGATCAATAATTTCTCATCAACGGTCAGGATCAAACTTTGATTCCCACACGCCAATGCCCGATTCCCACTCCTTGAAGAAACAGGGCAAAACTGGGTATCAGCCCAGAGTATTGAGGGTAATATAGGAAATATAACCAAATCTCTTTCTTCTCTGATAGGAGTTGCCTTACTTCGTCGCTTGCTTTTATGCGATTGCTTCTAAACTTATACGCAAAAAAAAAAAAAAAAAGTTTTCTCTGGATAAACACATCCGTATCGATCAGGTGCTACCTTTATCTTATCTAATCGATGTTATGAAATGTTGTTAATACGTAAGTTTTGTGTGTGTGTGCGCGCTTTTTTAATAATTTGAGAAGTTATGAAAGTTTGCATCTTTGGCTGGTGACTTGTTGTTTCTTTTCTGTGCGGGAAGTTCATTTTATGAAACTGCGAATGGGTTTTTGCTTAGGAGCTATTTGTTGAATTGGGTATGTCTACTTTGATGTTCTTCGGTTTTTGATTTATTTTCTTTGGTCTTAAGAGGTCGAGTATTCTTGAAGAATGTCTTTCTTTTCTTCATTTGTTTAGTGTTTTTCTTTATAGTTTTTGTTTCTAATCTAGCAGTAGATTTGATGCGGGAAGTAGAAATCATGAAAGATTTGCTTTTGGTGATTTTATCTGAAGCATACTAGATAGGTAGCCACTTTAGTTTGGCTGTATGTAAAATGGTGCAAAAGCTTCTTACTGGTTTGTTTTTTTGGTTAGATATGTCTGAGGGTGCGTGCCGATATTTTAGAAGTATGAATTTGAGTTTTAGGCTGATGTTTCAGTTGGAGAATTTATTTAGGAACGATGTTGTGGATGTTATTGTATCTTTAGTAGTTAAAACGGACATTCTAGCTCCTACAATATCTTGCTTAGTGGCTGTAGAATGTAAATAGCAATTGCTAGTTGTAAGGAAGTCGGTGATACTTCTTGGTAACATCCAGGAAATTCACATTTTTTCAAAGCTCTTAAAGTAAAAAAATTTGTATTTTCTTTGTTTCAAGTGATAACTTGCTCATCAACTAGCCAAATGCTTTCCAAGTTTGTTCTCTCAAAATCCGTGAAGATTGTGGTCTCTCATTGTCAAAGTTTACCCCAACTTTTCTTCAATCGGATAACATTCCTCTTTATGTGGTCCTATTACTTGTTACTTTGTGCTATTTTATCTTCTAATGAAGAAATTGTACTTTGGCACTATAGGTTAGGCCACCCTAGTTTATCTTACCTGAGGTAGTTATATCCAACTTTTTTCAATAAAAAGGAACTTTCTTTTCGGTGTGAATTCTGTCAACTCTCTAAACACACCAAAATTTTTTATACAACCCGAGCCTATGAACCTAGTAAGCCTTTTTTCCATCATTAATGGTGATGTCTGGGGGCCATCAAGGGTCAGAACGAAAAACAATGTTAAATAGTTTGTAACCTTTATTGATGATCATACAAGATTAACTTGGGTATATCTTTTGAAAGAAAAAGCACAAGTTTTTTAGGTATTTAAGGAATTTTATTCCTTTATACTAAACCAATTTCACACAAATACCCAGATTTTATGAAGTGATAATGGTAAAGAATATCTAAGTCAATCCTTTGGTCAATTTTTAACCAGTAATGGTATTATACATCAGACCTCATGTGCTAATACACCACAATATAATGGTTTCAGAAAGAAAAAAATAGACATTTACTTGAGATTGCTAGATCTATTATGCTCGTAACAAATGTTCCTAATCATTTTTAGGGGGGATGCTATTCTCACTTTTGCTTATTTAATAAATAGAATGCCATTAAAATTTTGGGGTTTCATACACCTTTACAAATATTGCTTGAGATTTATCCCTCGGTTCCCTTTTTTAATACTCTACCTCAAAAGGTTTTTGGTTATGTTGCCTTTGTGTATAATTACCATTGTGGCAAACTTGAACCTAGGGCACATAAGTGTATTTTCTTGGGTTATTCTTCTACTAAAAAAGGGTACAAGTGTTTCTCTCCTACTCTAAAACGTTATTTTGTTACTTTGGATGTGACCTTCTTTGAAACACAAGCCTATTATCCAAAAATACCCATTCAGGGGGAGAGAAGTGAGAGTGAATGGTTCTTTTTGGGAAGTGATGGCTCACCGAACACACTACACCAAGAAATTCTGCCTTCTGTACCTACCCATGACTCAACCAGACCTAAAGGACTTTGATTCTCCTAAAAACACTTGTCTTTTGCCTAGTCTTGATCAAACCAAACGTGATTCTTATGAAACCATCTCTGAAACACACAATTTTGATAACATCAGACCTGAGATACTAGGTCCTGACGCCACCATTTCCGTTTAAGCTACTAATATAGCCGGTGCCAATCACAAACCTGACTAGAATGCACAAAAAACAATGAATGTGATAAGAGAAGGATAGTAAAATTAGGGTGGACAGATAGGAAGACAAAAATCCTGAGGTGCCAACACGGTTTTACTCAAGGATGAAAGGCAAACAGCAGGCACGATATGAAGCAAAACTAGAAAAATCCATCACACTTCCCAAACAAGGCCATAAATTAGAACCTACTACAAATTCTGAGGAGTTAGGATGGCCAATAGCTTTAAGGAAGGGAGTAAGATCTTGTATAAAGCTTCCAATCAACAATTTTGTTTCTTATAACATGTTATCACCACATTTTAAGACTTTTGTGACTCAATTATCTACTGAAAAGTTATCTGAAAATTTCCAGGAAGCAGTGAAGGATCCCAAGTGGAGAGAAGCTATAGATGATAAGCTGAATGCACTCAGAAGAACCAAACCTGGGTAGTAACAGATTTACCAGAGGGAAAAACAATGGTTGGCTATAAATGGGTGTTCACTATCAAATATAATCCTAATGGAAGTCTTAACCGGTATAAAGCAAGACTTGTAGCTAGAGGTTTCACACAGACGCATGAGATTGACTACCAGGAGACTTTTGCACTTGTAGCCAAATTCAATACTGTTAAGATTCTATTATCAATAGCTGCAAATCTTAATTGGCCATTATATTAATTAGATGTAAAAAATGCCTTCCTCAATGATGATCTTAAAAAAGAGGTATACATGAAAATACCTTCGAGATTAGAAGAAGCTACACATCCTCAGAGCGTATGTAAGCTTAGAACATCACTCTACGGCCTGAAACAATCACCTCGGACTTGGTTTGATAGATTTTGCAAAGGCAATGAAGAAACTTGGCTACTACTAATGTCAAATTGATCACACCTTATTTGTTCGACGGCTGACTAGTGGTAAAATGACTATTCTTATAGTTTATATTAATGATATTGTTATTACAGGTGATGACTGGGAAGGCATGAAGGAGCTAAAAGGTGCCTTGGCTCAAGAATTTGAAGTTAAGGATATGGGCTATTTGAGATACTTTTTAGGGATGGAGGTGCCAGATCTAGTAAGGGCATTTTAGTATCCCAAAATAAGTATACACTTGACCTTTTACAGAAAACTAGGATGATGGGGGTCAAAGGCTACTGAGACACCCATGGAATCAACTTATAAATTGAGTGTTAAAGAAGAAGACGCACCAGTGGATACAGGGAGATATCAAAGATTAGTTGGAAAATTGATCTATTTGTCTCACACTCGACCAGTCATTAGTTTTCTTGTGAGTGTGGTTAGACAGTTTATGAGTAACCCTGAACAGGAACATATGGATGTAGTACTTAGAATCTTGAAGTATTTGAAAATGACTCCTAGAAAAGGATTATTCTTCAAGAAAAGTGAGACAAGTAGTATTGAAGTATTCATAGATGTTGATTGAGTTGGATCAGTGATTGATAGGAGGTCTATAACAGGTTATTGTTGTAAGAAAATTTCGGTGCAAGCATCATATACACGTGGTGCGAAAAGCAAAAAAAAAATTATTCCGGGACTTTTCTGAAGTCTAGGATCTATGTGTCTATTTAAGGAAATACCATAAAACCTAGCTGAATATTCCCAATTCACATACATGTTCATAACATATATATATATATATATAGGAATTCATCATTTACATAAATCAATCATTCATATAATAACCATGTATCTTGCGTGTAGTCTTCTTCGTTCTTCGATCTTCTACTCGTTGGGTTGTCGCAAACCACAACGACCAAAACATACCATCTCCAACGGTATCTATACAGAGAACGAATAAATTAACCGAATTAAACTCTTTGATCCGGAAATGGCTAGAATAAATACAAAAGTGCTAGCTCTCTTCTTTGTTCTAAGGAGAGCAAAAATGTGAAGGAGAAAAAGAAGACGAAGAAGATAAAAAAGATGATGAGAGAATCGTGAAGATGACTTTTTAAAACTTGTAAAACAATTTTATACGATCATCATCTTTTATTTGCTTTCATTATTTTGTCTTTTATCATTTAAAGACAATAAATGCAATAAGACAAAAATGCAACACTTTTAAAACACCTTCTCTCCATCTTTCACGTGTATATATATATATATATATATTATGCTGAGGTGATCCAGTCACACTAAGGTCGGTCCTACTAGATTTTGGGTGTGGAAAAAACGCCGCTCATGACTTGCTTGGATTAAGTGTTAATCTAAGTGGCTAACATAACCGGGAACCGAAGGGGTCACACACATAAGAGTGACTCAGAGGATTCGTAAAATAGTTTTAGATAGAGATCCATTATATGGAGAGCAATAGAACCAAATGGATCCTGATAAGATCGAAATATGTCCCGATGAGATTGCGACATCGAAATTGCTGAAACAAGTTTCCGGTGTTTTATATATATATATATATGGTCCAGTCACACTGCGGTTGGTCCTACCAGGTTTCGAGTGTGAAAAAAAACACCGCTCATGACTTGCTTGGATTAAGTGTTAATCTAAGTGGCCAACATAACTGGGAACCTAATGGGTCACACGCATAAGAGTGATTCGGAGGATTCGTAAAATATTTTTGGATAGAGATCCATTATATGGAGAGCAACAGAACCAAATGGATCCTGATGAGATCGCGACATCAAAATTGTTGAAACAGGTCTTCGATGTTTTTTTCACACCTAAAATCCGGTAGGACTAACCCCAATGTGACTAGACCACCATGTATATATATATATAACGTGTAAGATGAGGAGAAGGTATTTTAAAAGTGTTGCATTTTTGTCTTATTGCATTTATTGTCTTTAAATGATAAAAAAACTAAATAAATAATGATGTTCGTGTAAAATTGTTTTACAAGTTTTAAAAAGTCATCTTCACGATTCTCTCTTCATCTTCTTCCTTTCCTTCACGTTTTTGCTTTTCTTAGAATAAAGAAGAGAGCTAGCACTCTTGTATTTATTCTAGCCATTTCTGGATCAGAGAGTTTGATTCGGTTAGTTTTTTCGATCTTTGCGTGGATATTGTTGGAGACGGTTGTTGTGGTTTGCGACAACCCGACAAGTAGAAGATTGAAGAACGAAAGAGTCTACACACAAGGTACATGGTTATTATATGAATGATTGATTTATGTAAATGTCATGAATTCCTATATATAGGTGTTATGAACATTTATATGAATTGAGAATATTTAGCTAGGTTTTATGGTATGTCCTTTTATAGGCACATAGATTTTGGACTTCGGGAAAGTCTCAGAATTATTTTTTTTTTGTTTTCCACACCGCATGTATATGATGCTCACACCGGGATTTTCCTAAAGTGTTATCAGAGTACAGAATCAATATCCAAGATATCCTTGAGTATTTCAAGTCTAAAGATACTTGTACCATTACTATGATAAGATTATCACTGACATTATAATAAAACATCTATGTGATGATCTCATGGTAGGTTATCCAATGTTTAGGGATAATTTAGATAATGATGCCCAATCGCATTAACCCTATGATTAGGGATAATTTAGATACTGACATAATTGCACATGATAGGAATCTCTATGGTATGATCACATCATGATTTCCTTCATGCTATGTCATATATCATAGACTTTATTAATTTGCTTATAAATTAATATTAATTTATAAATAATGAATACCAAATTAATGAAATATGCCTTTCTTAATTATTGAAAATAAAGTTTGTACACAACTTTGTACAAAATGCGCTAAAGGCAATCAACTTTAGAGCACTACTCTAATAATTGTACCGTTGTGTGGGGTAACTTGGTAACTTGGAGAAGTAAAAAGCAACCAGTGGTTGCCAGAAGCAGTGCAGAGACTGAGTATAGAGCACTAGCATTGGGAATTTATGAAGGAATATGGATTAAAAGAGTTTTGGCAGAACTTCAAATCAAAATAGAGCCTCAAATGAGGGTGTGGTGTGACAACCTATAATTATTGGGATTGTAAAGAATCCTATCTATCATGATATAACTAAACATGTGGAGATAGATCGTCATTTCATAAAGGAGAAAGTAGATTCTGGTTTGATTGATCTAGCTCACATCCCCACTAGCAAACAAGTTTCAGATGTTTTCACAAAAGCATTTACTAGGGTCAGATTTGAAGAGTTAAGCAGCAAATTAGGAATGATCAATATCTATTTACCAATTTGAGGGGGAGTGTTAGAATAACATGTTCAGTTTTATTACTTTATTTGTTTCCTTATTTGCTCAATAGTTTATTTCCTAAAATATCGTTTTATCTTTTCTATTTCTAGTCCTTATTTTCATGGGATCTTATTTACTTCTTTCTAGGCAATAATCAAGAGATTGAATAGCAGAACAATTGTTTATCTTCCCTGTATGTATTTCTGTCATTTATGAGAAATAACATACAGAAATTATCCTCCAATTCGTTCATAAAAGTTTTTGAAAGATAACGTTCTATTTTTATACTTGTGAATCTGTGCGTCATATTCTGTTTATAACTTATATAAACTGTAATGACAAGTTCTAACTGTTGCTTGCATTCTATTTTGCTTCATGTAATTGGAAGTTGGAAACATATTGACAAGTCAAGTACTCGATTTGTCAATTAGGACCATTGAAATTCCTTTAGCATTATTAATCTAAAACTTTCTCATTTTTAATTTCCAAAAACTCATGCTTTATGTTGGTGGATTTGTTAGGAATTTGTCTGCTTTTTTCATTTCATTGTGATTTTCTTTGTTGAAATCCTTTTAAATTTCTTTAGTTGGTTTAGCAGCTTTGCCTTTTTGCTTTAAGTTGTCATGTTCTTTTCTTTTTGGTAAATTCTACTGATCTTCACCGCATTAATTTGCAGATGGATCATTAATATTTTTCCTTCTTTGCGCTGCCCCAGGCCTCTTTCCTGACTAATCATTGATATTTTCCCATGCTAGTGCACTTTTTTGCCATTTCAAATTTCACTAATAGTTCTTCAGTTACACCAGTTGTAGCTGCTTTGTATATCCATTATTGACATTAAGCTTGTGATACTATCATATTAGAGGGGACAGGAAATTGATAATGGATCTGAATCCTATAAAGGATGCTTTTGATCGTGTTGCAAAAAGGCAAAAGCTTTTGTCTTCTAAGACCCAAGAAATGATAGACCATACAGTTCAGGAAATTGAGAAGGCATTGGAAATGTTACATTCAGAGCACCCCCGCTCTCAATTTGACTACAAATCTGAGCTTGGTGAGCTTAAGAAAAAGTTGCAAGCGATTGGCCCTCAGAGTCAACTGGAAAATACACAGAAGGAACTTAATTTAGCCCTGAGCAAGTATCCAAAGATACTTGAGAAATCCTTTCACCCTGATATAGCAAAAGCTTACAGAAATGTTGAGTTTGAAAGCCAGACCGTTAAACAAATAATTGCATGTCACTTCTATCGGCAAGGCCTCTTTGATGTCGGTGACTGCTTTGTAAATGAGGCCAAGGAACCACAATGTGCTGTCCAAATGAGGTCCCTTTTCTCAGAAATGTATCTGATACTTGAAGCTTTGAAGAATAGAGATCTAGAACCTGCGCTAAAGTGGGCTGCTGCCAACTCTGAGAAGCTTAAAGAAAATGGATCAGACCTTCAACTGCAACTTCATCGGCTACATTTTGTGGAATTACTGCAGAGTAGAAGCAAGGATGAAGCTATCACGTACGTTAGAACTCACGTTGCCTCCATTCACTTGAGTGAAATCCAGAAACTAATGGGTTGTCTCCTGTGGGAGGGAAAGCTTGATCAATCCGTATACTCCCAGCTATTATCATCAACTAATTGGATTGCAGTGGCTGATGAACTAACAAAGCAATACTGCTATCTTATAGGCCAGTCCTTTGAGAGCCCGTTGAGCGTGACTATAGCAGCAGGGTTTCAGGGTTTACCACCCTTGTTGAAGTTTATGACTGTGATGGCAGGAAAGAAGCAGGAATGGCAAACGATGAAGCACCTTCCCGTACCAGTGGAGTTGGGCTCGGAGTTTCAGTTCCATTCTATCGTCATATGTCCAGTGTCCAAGGAACAATCCACGGATGATAACCCTCCAATGTTGATGTCTTGCGGTCATGTTCTGTGCAAGCAAACTATCAATAGGATGTCAAAGAATAGCTCAAAATCTTTCAAGTGCCCTTACTGTCCATCTGACATTGATGCAACACAGTGTAAGCAAATACATGTCTGATATGTATCCTCACCTGTAAATTGGGTCGTGTATCAAGTTAATGCCTTTATCCCCAAACTGTAAGGAATGGATGACGTTGAAACCTGTTGGATGTACTGTGTAGCAAAAAGGGGTGTAGTATTGATGTAATGGCAAAGCTGAGTGTGTCCTGTACTGTTCCATAATGCAATTGTTGTAAATAAACATTCTTTCCACTTCTATGTGGAGAAAAGAACACTGAAATTCACAGATTATATACAAAGGTTAGGACATGTTAAGAAAGTTTACGCACGAAATTGTTAGGATTTGGTTGATAGCTTGTTGGCTATAGTGGTCTAACCAGTAAAAGTTGTCTCTCATGTACCTTTAAATACAAAGGTCTCAGCATTTCTACAAATTCCCAAAGCCCACACACTCGATGAATATTGGGATTTGAATAAATGGTGTCTGCAGTATTATTGCATTGTTCAGTTTCCAACTTCTTCTTGTTCTTCTTCTTCTATACGCACGTATAAAAAGGAATCAAAAGACTTGTAAACAAAAAAACTCATCAATGTCAGTGAAAAGCTTCTCAAAGGTGTGTGCAATTCAAGGCAAGCAACAGTAGCCCCCAAAAGTGAAATAAAGAGGTTGCTAAGGACCTTTTTTAACCTCAAAGTTAAGGTCAGTGTCATCCCTTTTCACACCTACTTTTTCCACACTTATGCTCGTAAAAGGCCTTTCCTTTATCTAACTCACTTGAGATATGTACAACAGATAAAAAGCAAAAATACGTTTAATCACGAATCTGAATGAACCCAATCTTGACAAAAAATTGCAAAGGTGGTTGGTGGGCATATAATGATGAGCAAAAAGAGGAGTGGATTGTAATAATTTCCATCTCACTTGACAGCTATGCAAAGGCTTAAAAGTATTGGCGAGTCCATTTTTCAGAACTATTCAGATATGTCGTTTCTTTAGGCTATTAGTCCTTTTTGTACGTAGGATAAGGCTATTGGCCTAAGTAGGATTTAGGAATAGACATCATGATGTTTGAAAGAACACGGAATAATTTTGTAAACTTTCAGATTTTGTACGTTTTTAATGTCATTAAAAACTAGAAAAATTAAATACATAAATATAAATCAAAACCAATATTTATTAACGTAATTTGGCACATTTTATTTGTATATACGAGGCTTTTATTTAACTTAATTTTTTCACTAACAATAATAATTTTATACAAGATTTTACTGAGCCGACACTACTCAACTATTAACACTATCCCTCATTCTTACTACCCGTAAAATAATTTCATACCCAATAACACGATCACTTGTGTTAACCTCAACAAAAAAAATTTCTCAACAATCTTTTGAAAAAAGAATAACGAATAAATTACTCAAGTGATTAAACAAACAACTCAAAACTCAAGAAGACAAATGACAAAAAGACAAGAAATAATTTACTACATAACCACAAAACCAAGAGCAACTAAATAATCACGCAAGTATCATCACTAGAATTCCAATTCACGCACACTATCCTTCAACTCACAATAATGTTTTTCCAACACAAAGGTTCAAGCACACAACAATAAATCTCCAGCTATGTCCTAATATTCTGTACACTAAAAGCCATGTGATCTGCCCATTCACTATAACCACTAAAACTGAAGGATTAACAAATGACTCGTGTATTTATGTAGTATAAATCAAATCACGCATAACCCATCAGTTAAACACCTAGCCAAAATCTTCACCAAGTAAATAACGCTTCAAGTGCAAAGAATTGGGTCACGCAGGTACCAACACACCTTCAGCTATCTTCAATTTTCTTCACACCTGGTAATATCACACATAAGTCTCCCTCAATATAGTAAAGTATTCGTATCAAAATAGCACATTTTTCTTCTTCCATTCACCATCAAAACTCACCAAAACATTCACGTCTTTTTCTATACGATGGCTCTCTAATTCAAGGAAAATCAAAATTAAAAATATTAACAGATAAAGACCTTTTTAAATCAACAAACACATTAAAAACAAGATATATAGGTTAGACAACTTCTTAAGGGCATCCTGTAAACTCATTTATGGTGTCTCTCCTATGATTTTGGGGTTTCTTTTGGCTAGTGGATTTTAACAAGTGGGACTCGTCACTCACTCTCTCTTTGTTTAGCATAATTCTATGTCTTTACCAATATTGGATTTGGCACTCACTAGTGCGCTACACATTAGAGGCGCAACAAGAGAACATGTTTCAATCATGATCATGTCTACATTACTAACAAAAAGAACTAAAGTTGACACTTAGCTTCCATATTTATTTCCTCAATACATGACCTAATCAATTGTATAAATTAAAAAATATTTTAAAAAACTCGCATGCTAGACTTGGACGATATTACTCCGAGTCTAATTTCGAAGACTCGAACTCAAACCCGAACTCGTATAATTAAGACTCACCAAAATTATACCATACCAACAAATAGTGACAAGAGAGGGATTGTTACTTGTGAGCATTTTGATTTTAGCAGTAACCCTTCAATAATAACCTAAACTAAACATTCAATTTGTCCTTCTCACCACCAAATATTCACCTACTACTAGACCGCAGGAAAAATCTTGACTGGCTTAATCAGATGTGGTGTGGGGTTCCTATCATATCACTATCTGAATTTTTTATTTGGAAAGGGCCTTGCCGTCCGCTACTGCTTGTCGCTATTATGTACCTGGCTCCACTCAATCATTCCTTGTTATTTTCTTTCTAAAACTTTTTCATATTATATATTATCTCTGTATTTCAAATTACAAAATTAAGAAAAATAAATTCAAAATCTGGCGTTCTCAAAGCCGTGTAAATCGCTGACCCTGTTCATATGCTTCTTCATTATCGCCACTTTAGCCAACCTCTCGGCGGCTCGCCACGCAGACGTCGGAGTAAGCGGCTCCAACTTTTCCTCCACCTGTTGACCACTTCTGTGCCGTTGACTCTGCTGCCGCCGTCGCTGCACCTCCGCTAGCTCCGCCTCCAAGCCGCGAAGATACTCCCCGTCTGAGCCATCGCCGCTCTGCATCAACAAAGCTCGAGCCGATGACAACAAACGAGAAGCTCCCGATAAATCACCGTGATCCAATAATCGCCGAGCTTCGGCTATGGCTCGTGTGCTGATGTGTAGGTTCCTCAACCGCTGGATGATAGGCGAAGACGATCGAACAGCTTGTGCACGAGGCACCAATAAGGCTAGCTCTTTACACAAGATTGGTTCCTGCGATGATGGGTCTTTGAACGACGACCGTACGGACAAGACCTGTTGGGACCCACTAGCCGAAGCCGCAACTTTCAGTTCCACGAGTAGTTCTCTCTCTTCCCCGGCGTGGAGATCTCCAACCCGTACCGAATCGCGGTCGAACACGCAGGGTCGACCTGTTGAGGAATAAACCGCTGGGATATCAGCTGCTGTTGGACCGGTACGTGCAAACCCGAGTTGGAGCTTGAGATCCTGAACCACTACGCTTACCAATCCACGTATGCGTTTGACTAAAGCATCTTCAGATGACGCGTGCATTCCACCAAAGGTTATCGTGTGCGTGGGGATTTCCAAGGGGGAGTAGCGCGCTGATGACACGGACATAGACGAACGGTTCTGATTAGTGGAGAAGACCATGATTGTAGAAACTGGATGCTTCTCTCGGCGATCTTCAATCACTTTCGCCGCCTTTTTTAGCGCGTCGCTCACGCTCATACCTTGGCCGTTAATTCCAACCGCCTCCACGATTCTACGGGCCGCTCTCCTTCCACTGGCCGTCATCCTCCGTAACGGCAACAGCCGTTTGGAGTTCGCGGAAAACACGACGATCGACAAACGATCCTTGGAGCTTAAGGTGGAAATCACCGATCTCATGAGGCGTTTCATCATCTGAGACTTAGGACCGCCCATAGCTTCGCTAACATCAAGCACCGTGACCAAATCGATCGGAGCTCGCCGGAATGCCGGTGGCGCTCTGACTTTGAGAACCACCGAGTGAGTCTGGTGGCTCCTCCCGACCGCCAAGATGGCAGATTCCGGCAACAGAGAGACTTCAATGGGATGATTGACCGTGACTGGACTTGCAGCGACTTTCCTTGGAGTTGGACTAGGGTTCACAAAGAAGCCTTTGAAACGAAGCTCGTCGTCTTCCTCTTCTTCGACGTCGTTTTCTTGCTCTTCTAATTCAGGTATGGTATTAAAGACAGAAGCTGAGATTAAAGGCTCGTCGTCGTTATACACTCTTAAGCTCTTAGCCATAACACTAACATCCTTCGCCTTGAGCTTGTGCTCTTCCTTCCCGGAGAACAATGGCAGCTCTTTCCACGTGGCGCTGCAAACTGGGCAGGTTAAGATCTTGAAATGGGCAGCGACGCAATGGATATGAAACGAGTGGCTGCATTCCGCCGTGAAAATGGCAGTTCCTTGGCCGCTTCTGACGCTCTGCGAGCAAACTCCGCATCGAGTAGTTAATTTGGAGAGGCGAAGAGCGGCTGCTTTGAAGAATGGGAAGCTCGAAGGCGATGATGGGTTTGAGAAATTAAACAACCTGGGGCTATTGCTGGTGTTGGTGGGGGTGGTTTTGCATTGGAGTTTAGGGCTACTGTTTGGCTCGGAGGCGGAGGTCCGACAACGGAATCTTGGGCTTGACACGGGTTGAGATTGTAAGCGAGGCGTTGATGGGTTGGAAAAAAATCCAAACTTGGAGCTGATTCGAGGACTCTTTGTGTTTGCTGTTTTGGTCTTCCTGGTGTTGGATTGTTGTTGTGGAGGCTTTTCACCGAAGAATGTGGCGTCTTTCTCTTTAGGAATGGACGTGCAAAACGCTCTTCTCCAACCACTAACCATCGTCAAGAAACAGAACACAACTCAAACCCTGATCTTCGTTAAGGAAAGGATTGTAATGAACATGGGACGACAGGAATGCAGTGAAGGAGTAGAAATAGTTTGAACTGAAGAGAGACAAAAGAGAGAGACGATTATCTTAACGTTGCTCTTTCTTTGGTATCCAAAAGATTTGCTTTATTCTTTATAGTAGCAAACAAGCAAATAATGGTGAAACTTTTTCTAAACTTAAAGCTTCTCTAGTTTTGGGATTTGTAACTGTAACTGGCAACTGTAAGTTGGTACCTACAGTAACAAGGTCAACGACTTTGGGTAACACGAAGAAGAAGAAGATGAAAACACGAACACTCTGACACTAAAAGATCACTCACACCGACCAAAAATGTCAAAATTCACAAGAAAAGGGATGCTTTGCTTTGAAACTCACACTTTCACAGATCAACTTCTTTTGTTTTAGGGATTAATACTGTTTGGACATGAGAATTGGATAGGTTGGCTCCAATACATTCACTGAAACCCTAATCTGTTTTGATCTTATCCTTTATTTTCTGGTGGGGTACGTTCTTTTCTGATAAATTGAAGCTCTTGGCTTTACTTTAGGAAGGCATAAGTGCCTTTTCCTGGTGTTTTTCTCAATTGTATTTTTGGGTTTGTTACTATTCTGCAAAATGATTTTTTGTTCTGCAATCCCTAGGCAACAGAAAGTTTAATGAGCAGGAATGGATGTGTATGATTAATGATTATACGTTGTCAGTTCGTGATAGCGAGTCAGTATCAAAGATGTCTCATTTAATGCTACTCATTGCTGTAATGTCTTCATTCCGGATTGAACCCTTCTCCTCAATACATACCGTTTTATGTTATTCTGAACTCCTTACTTCGTCTTCTCATGTTTAGTTGTCTCGCAATAAAATAAAATCTGAATAAAATAATAACGATGGGCCAAAACGTCATTAATTGGGTGCAAACTCAGAGGGAAGTAGGGAACTTATATAACTTTTGTTTTTCTTCTTTTCACCTTTTACATTCTCAAGGTGAGCCTATGTCTAAGCGTCGCTATGTGTACAAACTTAACTTGGTACCGGTCAAGGAGGTAAAAAAAAATTAAATTAAATGTAATAGTTAATTAGGTATCCCATGTGGCACGTGATACTTTCTTTAGCAATGCATGTGTTGTGGAATTAAATAAGTGGATTTGTACCCAAAAAATATTAAAATTAAAATAAAAGAGAGTAAAGTACACTACAAAATTTAGAATCGAAATCACGTGACATTGCCTCATATGCCCATATTATTTGAAAATAAAATTAATTTCTTTAATTAATGCACAAAAAGTTGTGATTATAAATTAATCCGCATATATTTGAAATTCTCTTTTCTTTCCTACTTAATAATGAAAAACATTAAGGTATAATCTTATATGGTGTCATCCTCATCATCAACATTAGCACCGAGTTGAAGTCCTGCTGAGTATTTAATTTGATTTAATTAAAAATTTTAATAATTTTTATTAATATATGTTACAAATATACTACTTAATAAATCAAAAATAAATTTGATTTAAATAATTATTTAATATCAATTATTTATTTTATTACATTTATGTAAGGTTATGAACAAATTAAGTAGCACAGTTTTGAAACACTGAGAAAATATACATAAAATATTATGTTCAATTAAATCTTATTTATATATTTATATGGGGTTCATATAATTGTATAAATAAGATTTAATGAAACATGATAAGAACATCATAATCGGAACAGGAGATCTAATCCCTTGAAAATAAGATCAAATGCACCAATAATTTATGAATATATGTACTTGTACCCATTAGCTCCTATGCAAAAAGAAAAAAGTTTGACAGGTCTACGTAAATATATGAATATGATTTAATAAAATATGATAAAAAATATAATCGAAATAAAATTTATGTGAAAGTAAGTACAAGTGTACCAATAATTCATAAATATCTGTACTGGTACTCGTTAGCTCCTGAGAAGACTACAAAAAGAAAGGTTCCTACTTGACATGTCGAGTCAGTACAATAGTAGAGAAACCAGACCCTCGTAAGTTCATGTCCAATAATACCGACTCTGAATATGGTCTATCTGTTACTGTAACTCAAAACTCCCAATTTCTACTTGTTCTGAGAACTCTTTCTGATTCTGATAATTTAAAGGAATAAAGATACAATACTAAATATCATACATATATAATGGCAACCACTTTGGTCGAGTGGTTGCCATTATTGGGGCAGATGATCTTGCCAAACTTATACACAAGGACACTCTCAATGTATTTGTATTAATACGTTGAGAACTGACTCTGAAACAACCATCCATGAAAGCCAAAGCTGAAAATGGGGTTGCAGCAGAAACGCGTGGAGTTTTGGGACAAGAACACGAAAGACAGATTAGGTAGGTGAAGCAAATTGACAGGCAAATGCATAGAGTCCACCCGATGCTCTTCTGCGAATGTGATTTGATTTGTGGAAGATATAATTGGTGTTCGTGTTCCTGTGAATTGCGCACATCACGAACACATGTCAAGCTGCATAGCCATTTGTTGTTCAAGTTAGGGGGGGGGACACCAATCACAATTCCTACATTTTTTATATGTAAATGATGCTGATATCTCAGTCTATAATGTATTCCACCTGCTCCTCAAGCATCCAATGACCGACAATATAGTCACTGAGAACACGTGCCACGAAGAGTTGCAAGTACTTATCCATACAACATCATAGAAGTCCAATTATAGAGACAACTTAAGATCGGACAAAAAGAGAAATTACGAGTTCCGGCGGACGACCAAATGATCTGATTCTTGAAACTGAAATATGAGTCGGTGCCTGCTAGCTTGCTTAGAAGTGGACATGATAATGGGTCGGCTCGGACTGATATTATTGATCCAATCTAACCAAAATTTAAACCGAGAAAATAATAAATTTAAAGTTATAAAATCAATTAAAAATTAAATAAATTTTAAAATTTTAAAATATGATCAAAAAAAGATTATATTTATTAACAGAAAATTTTAACTAAAAATTAATTAATTATTTTAATTTATAAAATTTTAGTGATTAATTAATAAACTAATTAATTTTTAATATGAGTCATAATCTAATAAAAAAGCTAAAATTAATGCAATCCTAACTTTATGAATTAAGTTTCTGGTAGCTTGAAAGGACTAGTGCCCAACACAATGTTATCTTTTGACACAAGTTAAGACATACTGTTGCATCAATTGAATTAGTCCTTTCTTTGGCTCTCATGCAGTTCCACGTTCTTCAATTATAGGTATTACCAAGCCAGTAAAATCAGTAATCACCTGCAGGTGAAGCAAATTATCCAAGTTGTTTTCGATTCAACAAGTCACAGAACACTTCCTGAACAACCAACTTGCATCAACTTTGATCGCATTTCTCACAACATAAGATGACTTCAAAACAAATCAGATTCAGACATAAACAAACATGAGCTAAAGCTACATTTTTTCACGCAATCAAAACACTGATGAGGCAACAAATCTCAATGACCACCCAACCCAAGCCATCCTGTCAACCCGATCCGGCAACCAGTTTGCTTCTGTCCGTCTCCTGATTGAAAGGGAATGTTCTCTAGGTTCTTAATTTTGATTTCTCCATTGCCCTCGGAGCTACGAACCAGAATAAAAATGAAGTTCAGATGATTCGTATTTCCAACCTCAATACGATTATACATAAACATGTGAAGTAATAGAAGATACTATACATGCAAAGTGAAGAAAGTAGCAGCTTATAGGAAATCCTTTGGAACTTGGAACTAGCTCAATCTAGTTGGACTCAGGCATCATATCAACATTATCATGTTGTTTTGAGACATAGAAAGTGTCTCTTTGTACTCCAATGTCAAAAAGGTAGTATAGCATACATACCTAAGCCAATGGCATCAGAGCTTTTCATAATTTTAAGCCTCTTGCACGTTTCGATGAACATCCTGGGGCAGAAACAAATGAGAATTTGAACAACACAATCTGAAAGAGGAGAAAAATCCAAAACAAGAACATATCGGGGAAATATTTTCTTTATCTCAGATATGAAAATGCAATATAATGTATATGCTTCAAGGACCCATATAAAATATCCACAGCCAAAAAGATATATAGGTCTTTTGCCCGAATCCAATTACTTGATGACTGATATGATCAGTACCTATGTAGCAGGCGCCTCTCTTCTCATGTTTTCGTAACTGAACCTACAAGGCATCTAGTGCACATTCCTCACTTCAAGTTTTAAAAATAAAGTAGTAATGTTTCATCAGTTTCCTTAGATAGGCTGGTATGAGTTCGGCTTTTCTATGCATCCTGAATTACAAGTTGGGCAATATGCATTTGTCAGGAATCGTTTGCATTGTGTCCCATATGCATATGTAAGAGTGATTGTATAGCCAATGGTCTTTGTGTGGGATAATCAAAATCAAGCCAAAGGATGAAAAACTGCAAAACTTAGTTGTTTAGTTGTTAACTATATCAAATTTTTGCTTTCAGTTACATTTTCTTCTACTTTCTTCTCTTTTTTTAACCACACCTAGCTTTTATTTTGCACATGGGAAGTAATTCATACAGCAGATCAAGCTATATTTATATCCAATGCTATGTTTTACACTAGGGAAAATAATGGAGATGATGAATGCAAGAATATGAGAGACTAAACAAAGGCAAAAATATGACATTAAGACTTACGGCCACGGTACATCACCAACAAGCATCCAGTCACCATCCTTATCTTCAAATGTCAGCACATATTCTGATCCGTGCAGAAGATCTATCAACTTACTCTCACTCAGCTTTTCCCTCCCCGGTGCTCCATGAGAGCCAGATTGACCTTAAACAACCAGAAACATGTGGTAATAACAACCATGCAATTTCATTTCTTTTTTGAATAAAGAATCTGATAATAGCTTCCTACACAGCAAATTCTTAAGTACAAGATTATCATGAGCATCGACTCAAAGATTGAGAACATAGAAATAGCTTACCAATGGTAAATCCACTAAACATCTTCTCAAGTGCAGAAAACAAATCCGGGTAAGTGGAATAGTTTCTCAGATCAACCTTCCTCAGATATGGGGCACCATCCATGCTGACTTTGATGAAAAGAGTGCCGGGACCAGGCTTTCCATCAACCTCATCATTGTTCTTTGTAGTAGCCAAAGTGTTCTTCCGGAATGATTTTATTGGAGGCCAGCCAACAACCTGTGCTCTGTTAAAGTGAAAAAACAACCATGATCAACATTGTTCCACGCTTTTCTACTCCCTAATAACAAATCTTCACAGTTAACTAACTTGGCAGCAATGGCATCACCGTTGTTGTAAGCATCAGTCTTGATCGGCTTAGTTTCAGTTGCAGCAAGAGGCCGTTCTTGCAATGTTCTCTGTGGTAACTCCTTCAGTATAGCTGAAGGGGCCCCAGAAGGCCTAGATGGAAGCATTGTATTGACTCCCGAACTAGCAGGGAACTTCACTTTCCCCGCAGATTGCAGAGACTCAGAATCTGCAACACTTGCATGAAACATCCAGTTCTTCTGTATATATGCAGAACCCTTAACCTCCGAGAAACCATCCATGGTGTCAGAGAATACCCTTTTACTGCCTGAAATAACATGCTTCTGAGATGATGAGCAGATCCCGTCCTTGGAGGGTAGCAAAGGAAACAGAGGTTTTTCATCAAGTTGCCCTTGGCTCAGCAAGGAAGGCTCTGATTCTCTTTCTGGGGATTGAGACCCTGGAAGACCTAGTCTCAACTCAGTAGCCTTCAAATTGATATTGTTCTTATTTCCTTCAGACAAGTTTGGAGCTCCAGAGCTGTCAACTGAAGAACAATCTGACAATCCAAGATAATTTCTTTCCTTTAAACCACAACTGTTTTGGGAGATGCAATCAATGGAGGGTGAAGACGCCACTAAAGAAGTATTGCTGTGCCCTTCCTCCTCCACATCCAGTAAAGGCGGAGACATCAGATTCACAAGTCCTCAAAACAGCCTCCTTAACTGGAACATACACATCCCATGTCACGATTGCTTCTTTTTAACTAAAGTATAACGTGTATATTAAAACTGAGCATTCAGAAGCTAAAAGAAACTACATAATCATCGCCGATCCTCAACTAAACACATTTTCCTCCAAAAAGAACAAATAAATGAACAAAAAACTTGACTATTACCAAACGATCATAGATCTTAAACCAGATATTTGAAGGAACTGAAAATCCTTCAATGCTTTAATAAGAATAGCAGAAAAAAAGCGGAAAAACGACATATTTGGCGGATAATTCCTCCAAGTTACGAACTTTCTACCTTGGGTGCTAAAAACAACTTGAGTTCATTCGATATCAACATAATACGAAAACGAACATGCAAGGTTGTATTCTGCTGCAACTTTTTGAGGAATACAAACTACTAAGTTTAACAAGTTATCCAGAACTCCTCCCATAAACAAGAAATTCCATAAAGATGAGAAAAAAATAAGAAAAGCAATTTTCATGTGGACTTTTCCTTGTACTTCTTACAAAAATGAAAATTTTCCTATTACAAAATAAAGACTGATAAAAAAATATATAAAGAAAATACAAAAAGATGAGATTAAGAAAACGCGAAAAGAAAGAGAAATATTTATAAACCGGAAAAAAAAAAAACAGACTCACAGATACACATTTAACTATCAAGATCTCGCAACAGAAGAACTCAACTTTCTCAAGAATCCACTATTAATAAAGAAAGGAAACAAAAGACAGAATGCTTCCAATTTTGAACAAACAAACAGAAACTAAGTAAGATGTTGAAAAACAAGAAGATACCTGAAAAATCCCAGTAAACTCCGACCGAAGCAAGGCGAGAACACCGATCAACGCTCTAAAAGAAAACTGGAGGAGAAAGTGCAGAAAACGAAGTCGAACAAAAGCACACGATCGGGCAGGAAGACAGTGCGATTGAGGAAGAAGACTTCAAGGACCATCCATCAAAAGCAGAAAGCTACAAGGAACTTCGGCCGACCGAACTGGATGCTAAAAAGAAATTACAAAAAGCCGAGAGGGCAAAAAGGAAATTATGCTCCAAAGTCTGTGTTATTTTGAGTCAATTCGTACAACACTCGCCGATCTAGGTGGGGATTTTTTGATCCTACGGCTGGTGTTCGGTCCGAGAGATTTATCTCAGCCGTTGATGTCGTGGGGACAGGAACAAAACATCTGTGCCTGTCGTTTCCTTATATTTTCCGCCAGACAAAGTCTTGCGCAAAGATCTTTTTAATCCTCACAGATTCCTACTTTTGTAGCATTATTATTACATGGTTGTCGGCTATTAAATGTCAATTTTGCCCCTCGTTCTGACTAATGTCGTCTTTGTTTTCCTAATGTCGTTTCCAACGTT
The DNA here is from genome assembly GCA_026413385.1 of Erythroxylum gracilipes. Classification (NCBI taxonomy): domain Eukaryota; kingdom Viridiplantae; phylum Streptophyta; class Magnoliopsida; order Malpighiales; family Erythroxylaceae; genus Erythroxylum; species Erythroxylum gracilipes. Next base: position 3,228,475 of record JANZLC010000202.1, on the reverse strand, counting down.
CACGTGAAAAACGAAATCGAACTAGTTGCAAGATAATTATAATATATAAATACAGAGTACAAAACAACTTGCTCTTAAGTTACACAAATGCCTCCATCTGAAATTCTGACTTCGTGAGTTAGGCTCACCAGAAACCTACTCACTCACAACAAGTACAATAAGATTGGTGCCTGTGTCGCAACTGGGTCGTGCTTTTTTGTCATATCTATTGCAAAAGTAACCGGTGTATCCAGCGACGGATTCAGAATTTTAGTCTTGGGAGCAAGAAAAAAAATTTTAATCTTAATAGGGAAGGATAAAATTTTTTCGTTTTAGAGAAAGGGGGCCAGATTTCAATTAATTTTTAAAAAAATTAGTCTTGGGGGGGCGGGGGGTATAGCCCCTGCTGGCCCCCCCTAAATCCGTCACTGAATGTATCGACTGACTCGTCAATTTTACAGTTAATTTTAGGGTAAGAGTTACCACTTTTGTATAAGCATCATCAAAGTATATACCAATCTTTCTTGAGGATATAGCAGGATCAGTCTCCTTCACTTAATAGT
>JANZLC010000202.1:3196415-3216441 GCA_026413385.1 Erythroxylum gracilipes | reverse complement strand
TTGTAATCTTGAAATTTCTGTTGTTTACAGATACAAGTGTAGACACAGATGGAAGTTGGTGCTCTTTTAACTTCAGCAGATTACTTTCCTAAAGAAAAATTCATGCAACCAAATAAGGCCTTAATTAATACTCTGAAATAACAAATTCATTATTGGCTTGGCCCAACCTAAAGCAATAGTATTGGGCCTCAATTGATACTATTTTAGCTCTGCAAGGTTTGAATTGAACCCTACCTTCAATTTCCCTCCCAATTCGCAAACAGTTCTGAATGAGAAGCGGCCACCGAGTGCCTGTCGAAATGCCAAAGCAGAGAATTTCCAACACCCAACTTCACGAAGCTTCACAGGATCAACACACACCCCCCGTTGCCGTCCGTCGATCTCAGCGACTTCTCCGTCTAACACCCATTGTTCCCAATTCCCATAACTCGAAACCTGCAAAGAATCGCACAAATTGTCCACCAAAGAGCTCAAAGAATCCCAACCCATCTCACAAGAAGTCAGTTTCCGCGAATCACGTTCCTGGGTCGAGGAGATCTTTGCGTTTGGTTGCTGAAATCGAGAGGACTTCCAGTCGCCGGCGATCCCCGAGGCTTGTTGGGAAGGAAAGCGCTGATAGTAATAGCGAGTCCACAAAGATTATTGATTCCGGTTCCAATAGTTCAGTGGATAAAAAACCTAAGAAGAAGCAAATTAGTCGTGTTTCCAGTATATCTGCACACAGCAAGAAGGTAATTTTGCGGAAAGAAGCTGAAGGTGAAGTGGGTAAGAGTCCATGTAAGGGGGTTTTCAAAAGAAATGAAAAGAGTTGCGTTGGTGTAGAAGTTGTTTTGGGTGTCAGTGCAGAAGTTGTTTTGGGAGTAGGAAGAAAATTTTGCAAGAGAAGTGAAGAGCTAGAGGGCGTTAGTAAGAAGAGAAAGAGAGAGGAGGAAGAAGATAAAGGCAGTGTTCAAATGTGGACAGCAGAAGAAGAACGTGCTTTGCAGAAAGCTTATTTCACGGTGAAGCCCACACCGAATTTTTGGAAGAAGGTCTCCAAGCTGGTATTCACTGTTTTCTTTTTCTTTCAAAAGATCCTTTAAGTTATATTAGGTGCAGCTAAAGTATGTGCTTTAATACATAGTAGCAACTTTAGCACTCTTAGTTGTAATCTTTTAGTTGTTCGTGAGAACTATATTTGATGTATATGAAATTAGTATTTATCAGTTCCTGAGTATCAATGGCTTACTTCATAAACAGAATCGAGAACTTAGTTGCTCTGGTAACTTCTTGGTTTTCAATCAAAATCGTTTTAGTTGTGTGGTTATCAGAAGTTGACGTCAGACATATGGCCTTGAGCTCCTTCTGTCGTGGAGTAGCATCGACGACAGTGAGTTAATGATATCGTTTATACAATGACAGGTTCCAGGGAAATCTGCTCAAGATTGCTTTGATAAAGTCCATTCTGACCATATGACTCCACCCCAACCTGTGCCTCGGTCAAGGCAGAATAAACTAAAGTCATCTACTGTTTCAGGTTTCTCACTCTCTGCAAGCAAGCTACTCGACCCCTGTGAGATAAAGACGAAAAGGTTGAGTTGTTATAAACGGAACGGTTCTCTTGCCACAAAAACTGTCAGATTGTTGTTGCAAAAGCATTGTCAAACAGATCAAGTTCACGAAGCAGACCTATTTTCTGTTCTGGAGCCCAACACGAGTTCATCAACTCTTGGACCTTTGTTTGATGTTGTAGTCTCCACTCCAAAGCGTTTCCGGGAACAGGATCAGAAACAGCACGAGACATCTTCTTCTGGGAGTAAAAAGCCTCTTTCAAGGTTTAGTAGTTCATTTGTGAAGGATCTTATTAGCCCCCCAGTTCTGAAGCAGGTGAAGAACAAAGCATTACACGAGAAATATATTGACCAATTACACTGCAGGGAAGCTAAGAGAAAATCAGCATGTGCACAAAGAGGAAAGGGCACTATGGATAAAGAGAATGTTGAGGAAATCAAATTTCAGAAACCAGATACCATTAGAACTGCTAAGGAGGCCTTGTTTTCTCATGCGCAAGATGCCCTTTATCAGATCAAATGTCTTCAAACCAGTGCCACCGGCAATGTTTCTGATTTTGATGATGAATATGCTGACATTGATGACATTAATGAAGATGAACATGAATTGTAGCCATTGTATTAGTTCTAAATAGTTGTGCCAAAGTTGACAAATATTAGACGATCTAATATCACTAATTGGAGTTGCCTTGTATAGCAGTTGGATACGTAACTTCGTCTCACAATGATCTTCAGATTCTGTTGTAAACTTCTGATTCTTCTTTTTCTTATTCTGTTTTGGAGAATGGTCAATTCCTAATTCTGAATTTATTAAGTTGGTTTTCTGTAATTCTGTTGGCCTGTCTTGGCTAATTGGTGGATTTTGTCAACCAGATTGTTTTGTTATGCAATGTGACTATTGAAATTGATGGGTAATATACATGAAGATTCAACTGCGCGAACACAGGTAATGATTCAAATGTAAACCAATCAGACATTGGAAGAATCGGATGGTTTCTTTTCAAATTGGACATTGAATTTCATATTGCTCGTCATCAAACTGTTGTGAACATCAAGAAGTCGTTATCCAATTGTTGTCAGTTAGATATAGAACAACAATTTTCTCTGTTGGATACCTCATCCTTTACAAACTATAAATCTAGCTGTTATTCTGATGCTGTTGATGTCAGCACTGATGAGCAGAGGTTCGTGTTAAATTATTTTCTGATGTACACCACAGAATTCCAAGAAGCGGGATTCCAGGTAGTATCCAAGCAATGTCTTGAGGGTTGAGCAACATATTTGTTTTCGTTTAAACGTTTCCTCTGGGTTTCTGCTGACCTCATAACTCAAAAATTGAAAAAGAAAATTTAAATCTGTTCCTTTCATTTGGAACAATCCGATGTTGAGCTTAGTAGAACATATTTAATCAAATTCAGTTTTTCTTTGTAGTAATCTGCTCCTGTTTGCATGATCAATGATTTAGATATCCTTCCAGATTCAGAGACAAAATGTCACTTTCATATGCAATTTTAGACTTCAATAATTTGTGAGGTTATGTCTTCTACAGCTACAGGCTACCCCATTATGATGATTAAAAAGAAAGGAATTATTGAACTCTCTGACCACATATTCAAACTACATTCTTGCTCTTTCAAGGAATTTCGACAAATATTCTTATCCATAATCTAGTCAGAAGTTAATGGATTCTCTCCATGGAGGAACTTATGCTATGCAGCATTATTAAGACCTGGCCTACCTTGGAATATGTAACAGGTTACAAGATGGAACTTTTACAGATACGGAACTCTTATTGCATTGGAGCATTTTATTACACCTGGGAAGATAGAGAAGATCCATCTATTCAGAGTTCAGATCCGATAAAATGACTACCTTACTTTTGACTCTCTCCTCCTAGAGGTATCTTCCTCCATAACCAGCAGTTCTAAACAATGCTTGCTTAATGTCTTCAGGGCTTACCATAGTTCTCTGCTCAGGATGATAAGTCATTACAAAGTAACATGTATGAGAAAATAACAAGCATATATCCCGATCAAAATCAGATTAAAAACTTGTTTAACAGATTGGCAGAATTAAGAACCTTACCTCTGAACAAGAAGCTTGCATTGAGAAATCATTGAAGCAACTTATAACGCACTGTTCAATCTCCAATCCTAGTGCTTCAAGTGTGTTCACTGTGGATAGCAACAACCCTGGTTTGGCTGCGCAACAGATATCAACTTGGGTATCGATCTCTCTTCTTTCCACATGAAACTGCATGTCAATGTACCAAATGATTCAACCAGGGAAACTTGGTACTTGACCAAATACTAATTTGTGGGGGTTCTCAGTCTGTGTCATATCTGTATCCATACCTTGGGGGAATTTTTTACAAGTACCTCATTTGGCTTCTGCTCCTTGAGGTTGGTCAATAAGTTCATTTGATCTGAACCCTCTTCACCTTCTTCTTCTTGCAACTTGTTGATCCTCTCAAGCAGTTCTTTCATATAATCTATAGTATCTCCAAGTATTGAAGTTCTGTCCATCTGCTAGCACTCATACCCACTTATCAATTTATGCCTCAAAAGATGAGTAAAAGAAATTCTACTCACCGTAATTTCTAATGTCAAGTTAAGAAAAGAGATTCAACAACTAAGGAATCACAGATCACCTTGCTGATCTTCGGGACTATTGATCTTAACATAGAGAGACGGTCGTTCAAGCGCTTTCTTCTCCTTCTTTCCGCCATTAGATTCTTCGAGGGCTGCCCTTCTAGCTTCTTAGACTTGTTCTTTTTAACTCCACATGGAACCAGAAAATTGCTAGCTTGTTCCACCTCAACTTTGCAGCCATGTTTTCCATCTTCAAAACTGTGATTGCTTAGAAGACCAATCTCTTCGTCCTCAGCGATTGATGGATAATCCTCGTATGCTTGACATAAGGATGTGTCATTCTTAGCATATGATGTGCCAATCTCTGGTACTGAAAAGCTACCAGCAAAAGGGCAAGTTTGGTCAGTGAAAGAGTACTCAAAGTTAGGTTCTGTTGAAGAGGAAAATCCAAAAAAAGAAGGATTTGTTGTAGCCAAGCTTGTACTGTCATGAAAAGAATCCAAGTTCCATCCACTGGAGAAAAACTCAGTGGTATCAGATGTGAAACTTGTCCAAGTATCCATCTTTGGAGCTTGTAGTAGCTCTTCTAAGAAACTATGTTGAGTTAGGTCCATTCTCTCTGTCTAGAAAGGCTCAAAAAGAATTATCAGGAAGTAAAAGAGAAGATTGGAAACATGGAGTTGCACCAAGTTGGGAGGAATATATAAGAGACCTTTTTGGTCATTGTGTTAGTACTATGTCTCTCACTGTGTGAAACAAGAAGCACCATACCTATGGCCCTTTAAGACTAGAATGGAATCTGCTTTTCCCCTTCCCTCTCAAGGTGAATTAATGTCTTTTTCACCGAAATTATCAATAAGACAAGCTTAATATATTTAATTAATCTATCCAAACCCTGAAAGCTTTGACCAACAGTTCTGTATCAAACCAAAAAAAAAAGGAGTTAGCATCATATAGGGTTGTATGCTGTCAGGTTTCTATGTTTGTTATATTAACCCTCACCTTCACCTCTAAGTCTATATATGTCAATATATATATTCAACCTCATAATCATACAAATTTCTCTTCTTCATCTCGGGAAAATATTTCTTTTTCTTTTTAAGGTTTAAAAGATTTAAAGATTAAATAAAATTTAAAAATTTAAAATATGATTAAAAGTGATTGTCATTATTTATCAAAGAATTTAAAATTTAATTGAAAAAAAAATTAAATGGACACTAATTGATTTATTCTAGTTTATAAAAACTTATCAATTTATAAAAATTGACCGATTAATTAATAAATTGATCGGTTTTTAACAACAAGAATTATTAAAATAAATCAAACTAAAAAGTTGAAAACCGAACTCAAAAGTTGGATGGCTAAGATCTTTAAGAATGAACTGGTCGAATCTGTTAAGTTTTTTAATCATTGCATTTTCCAATTACTAGGTCCGAAAAATAATTAAACATAATATTATTATTATTCTACAAGTGATTTTATTCTTGACCCTTATATTTATTATTTCTAAATATGAGTTTTAACTTTATTTTATTAGTTATATCAGCTTGAAACTTTATAATTTATTATTCTAAACAAAAATAAGCATTTAAGACTACTTATCTCAATGTAAGAACGTTAAACTTCGTTGCCTTAATGATTCCTTACTATTTGCATGGTAAAATAGGTTTAGTATTATATATATTCAGTCTCTAAATTCTGCAAGAGCAATTTCAGCATTTCGATCTCAGTGCTGCATTTTTTTTGGGAAGATGGAAAAGCAAATGTGAGATCAACGTAGGGAAGAGTTCTCTTTTTCCTTTTCCATTCCAAATAGTACCAGGTCAAAAATAGTATTCACTTTAGTGTATTTGCATTTTTTGTCTGTCTGTGTGTACTACAAAAAGTTGATTCAGTAGTCACCAAAATCGAGTGAACATACATGCCACCTGAGCTGGTTAATATGAAATTTTAATATTTTGTTTTAAAAAAATGATATTGACTCGTGCTATAATCGTAGTACTTGAACTCTATTGTTAAGTTAGATTTTAAAAAAATAGAAAAAGGGCTACCAGAATTAGGTAAATAGCAGAAAATGCGAAATGCCTCTTAATAAATTTAAATTAGTTTGTATCGTTATTAATAATATCACATTATACTTTAACGTTTTTTAAATAATACTTATATTTTATCAGAGTTAAGTTTTTAGAAGTTTTTAATTTACGGGTCGTGAATTTAACATTTGTTGTATCACAATTAGACAATTTAGACCTATTAATTTTTGATGTATTTAAAAGATGAATTTTTAAACACTTATTAAATATATTATTTTTATCTTAATACTCTATTAAAAGCTTAAATAAGTTTTTACTGTTACCTATATTACCGAGCACAAGGAGTATTATTTTAATAATATGAATAACAGTAAAGAGTTATTTAATCGCAACTTTAACCTAAGGTAAATCTATAGTGGAGGAAAGAAGGTAGTGCAGCTTTAGAAAAGGGTCAGATACAATACAACTATAGATTTCTGCTGCTTCTTCGAAACAGTGCATTTAATGTTCGCAGGTCTATTATTGTAACATAATGATCTGCAGAATCAGTCACGTTGCAATCAGCTAAATACGTCTCTTTGTTCTATTCTTTTAAATAAGGTTAAGTAATCAAGTAAGTATACACACCAGCTTTTTACTATTGATGTTCGCAGTCAGAAGGGGTCACATGAACTTCTGTAATCGATGATCCAATTGTAGAAAACGTTTGTCCCTATTCTAAATATAGTAAACTAAGTGGAATTTAATATTAAACCATTGGTTGAAAGCTTGATTTTAGATGTTGAGCTTGAAATAAAATTAAAAGAGTCAGGTAATGAGAAGAAAATTTGAGTGAAAATGTTATTGTTGACGTTTATTTAGAATATTTTAAATCATTATTTCTTAATTCTTTTGTAGCCAATAACTCTATTAGAATCTAATTAGAATGAATAAATCTATTACAGTATTACAATAGAATTAATCACACTTTAAAAAATAATATAACATTAAAAAAAATGACAAACAAAATAATGTTGAGTAAAGTAGTTTTTATTATACGAGTCTAGACATCAATTATATGCAGTCTCTTTTTGTATTTAACAATTTCGTAATTTAAACCTATAATTTTTAGTTGCAAAAGAATAACCTTATTAATTGTTAAAAGACTCTCTTCTTCTTAAATTCCATAAACATCTTCCATAACTAAAATAACAACCAAACATTAAAAAAAAAATTGGTAGTGATGTCAGTGATATTTTCTAAAAATGCATGTGTGTGTGTATATATATATATATATATAAAAGCATGTGTGTATATATATATAGTCAAGAATCTCACGTTGGATAAGTGTAAGTGTATTCAATAATTTATAATAATGTGCAAACCTCCCTTTTTAAACTAACTTTTAGGGTTAAATTAGTCCTTTTAACATAATATTAGAACCTGATTGTTTTAGTAGTTTGGGGCGGTACTTAATTCTATCCTTTTGCTCAATATGTTTAGTAGATATTTAACTCTATTTTAAGTTGAGGGGGTATATTAAAAATTTTATATCGAACTAGCGTAATTTATAATAATGTGCAAATCTGGGAAAAGTCTCAATTATATTTACATTTTCTTTATTTACATGATTATCGATAATGGGCCAAACAAGTAAAAGACACACTTCTCAAGGAGAGAGGATGGGGACAAAGCATCGACCCCGATGAGATCATTGAACACTAAGCCTGATGGAATTCTCATTTATTATGTTAAATTCAATCCTATTTTATAATTGGTTAAATACAGTGTATGACTGTTTAAGCCTATCAGAAGTATTTGTAAGCTTATTTTAAATTAATGCAATCGACCTTTTCTGGTTGGCTTGTTCCAGCCCTTCATTGATTCTCTTCGAAATTGCACAACCTTCAGAACATTGAAGAATGTGTCTTTTTTAGTCGTTAACTGAAGAAGGAAATCACTAACCAATCATTGGATATGGCAAACCATGCTTCGAGTCCTGATTGACTAAAATTATCTGGACTTGTTTAATTTGAAAGAAGTATTAGAAAATTTATATTGAAATATTAAGTTTTTAATTGTTTATTTAAACAATATAATTTACAAATCATTATACAAATTTAAGAACTTAGTACATGTCTATATGGAAAATAAGAATGATCGAATTTGCAAATTTTTTGAACTTGTTAATATTAACTTAAAAAAAGATATAAATATATAATCTCGCGTATAAACGTCTTTTTCGTTTTCTTAATCACTTTAAACATCTTCTTAAGAATTTTTCGTTTTGTATTTAACTTTTATTTTTTTGATTACGTGGCACTTCCTTTTAAGTTATTTGACTTATATAGTTTCTTACTTAATCTAATTATTTTCTTGTAATAATTAGTTTTATTTATTCTTTGGCTTGTCTTTTTTTATATATTTATTTACGTATTTTATCTTTTATTATTAATCTTTATCATATTTTATATATAATATATTATGTATTGTATTATATATTTTTATATTTATATACATTTGGACCAGGGTCTATCCAAAATAGTTTTCTTTATTGTGCGGATAAAATTGCTTAGTATTGAATCTTCCAACGTCACTCTCACTAAATGTTGATGTTGAATTACAATGCAGAGAGCTTAGCATACAAATCCTGTTGTTTGTTTCTTCTATCTTCTTTCGTTTTTCGTAAAGATCCTCTCAATCCCATAATTCAATTTTATGTTCTTTTCAATAATTTTAACGTCCTAATCAATCATTTGGACAGATGGTACACCTTGTGAGTTGTGAAAAGGACCTCAAGAGTACGATTTCATTAGTAGCATGGAAAACCGCAGGCGATTTTTGGTCGGTCTGACCCCTGAAAATGGCATATAAATTAACAACTTGGTGGTTTTCCTTCTTCCTTTTATTTTGTTATAAATGTAATATTATATCATTTGTTTACATCTTTGAATTTTAATATGTTTGTTAAATTTAAAGTTAAATATAACATTTTATTATACACAATCTCTTTACTAATTAAGAATAAGGTTGCGTATTAGACCTCTTCAAATCTCACACCTCAACAAAATTTCTATTGATTTTTGAATAAGGTCGTGTATTAAACTTTTTTAAATCTCGCACCTCAACGAAATTTTACTAATTTTTATTGCTATTAATATTTTATATACGTGAAATGAATAATTTAATCAAATATAGTTTAACTATCATAATGAAAAGTTAAATATAACAGCTAATATGACTTTACATAGCATATACGTTTATACATTCTTACAGATATTAGATATTAATTGTATAAAAAAAGTCTGGAAATATTTATACAACAAAGCACAGCAATTAGCAGCAGAGATTGTACAGTGAAAAGAATCCAGAGGCAGCAGCCCACAATATCCAGTTTCCACCCCCACAAAACCACTTTTAGAATATTGGTTTGTGTGTCGTATTGCATTGCATGATCAGCTCTCTCTCTGTGGCTGTACTCTTCATTTCGGTACAAAAATTCCTTATTATTTTGCTCAATGACTTGCCCTACCTCTTGTCGATCACGTAACTACTGTTCTAAACTTGGGACCTGAGCTAAGCTTCCCCTTCCATGCCACGCATTCCAGCAGATAACTATTTGCCAGGTTTTTGTCAAGTAAAGTTTGGAATGGTAATGAGTAGGGTGAATCTCAAATCGCAATCATTTTTTGAAATATTTTTAAATAAATATTAATAAAATTTTATAATTATTATATTTTTAAAAATACGTATTAAATAAATTATCCAACATACATAATAATTTATAAATTTTTATATATTTATGTAATTATTCTTTTGCCTCAATTTTGATAACGTTATCACTCATTACTTGAAGTTTTTTTTTTCTCAATGGATATCATTGTAGAGGCATGCCATGTTTTATAGTTTTTAACATAAATGTCAAAACTCCCGGCGAAACAACGAAATTTATAATGAGTGTTGTTGTTATTGCAACGTAAATGTCAAAAGCTCCAAGATTTAAACTATTAAGGAGACACAAATGATCTTGTTGTCTGGTTGAAAACAAAGTTTTGGATTACAGATTATGAATTACACTTCCATAGATGGTTATTATGTTAATTATAGTTAAAGAACATACGATTACAACTAATCCTATCTTAAAATATTGAAAAAAAATTAATGATTTGGTTTTTAACAATAATTAGAAAACCGAACTAATTTAGTTCGGTTCGATTTACTGAAATAATTTTTGTTATTAAAAATTGACCTATTTATTAACCGACTTGTTAGGTTTCAAGAATCTGTACTTTTTCATAAACTATAATAAATTAATTAGTTTTTATTTAACATTATCATTTTTAATTAAATTTTAACTTTTCATATAAGTAAAGATAATCCTCTCCGCCCAAGGTCTATGGTGGAACAACAAGGACTCCTCTATCCTTAACCAAAATCTCGAGTTCGAGTATTAGGAATGAAGTCACTTTAAAACTTGCGAGGGAGAACTCTGTAGCCCAAAAGGGTCCTACTTGGCTCGAATATAAATTAGTCGGTTGCCCATGTGATATCAGATACTGGGTTTTTAACACACACAAAAGATAGTCATTTTTTTAAATTATATTTTAAATTTTTAGTTTTTTCAATCTTTACTATATACGATTTTATAATATTTTAATACCGATTAAATATTTAAAATTTAAGCTTCTTATCTTATCGATTTAATTTTAAATTTGAAAACATTACTTTTTAATTGTAAACATGATTTTGAATTACAAAGTATAAGCTAAACTTCAATAGAGGGTTATTAAGCTAGTATAATTAATGTAAACACTAAATAATATCCAAGTTTTAAACTTGGATATTGAAGAAATATTAATTATTTTATTTTTTGATAAAATATGATTTTAAATTGTCAATTATAATTACATATTTACACTAATTATGGTTAATATAAACACAATTAACAAACTATACCAAAATTTAAAAATCTACTTAAAAAAGTTCAATTCTTTATCCTCAATCGAGAATAAGCGAAGCCTTTAAATTTACAATATTATAATATTTCACCTTTGCCTCTGTTTTTTGAAGGCGAGTGTGAAAGGAAAAAGATGTTCTTTCGCCACTTCTACTCACGGGTCAAATCATCACAAGAAAACGAGGGGACTTCCCCAAAACAAACAGAGTCCTAAAAAGACGTGTAAACTAACTAACAGTGTCCGCTTTGTTCCATTCTTAGTATTTTATAATTGGTTGTTATTTTTGCCTATTTTTAATTTTTTATAAAAAATAAAAAAGAGTAAAATACGAAAGTTTTATTTTTTTTATAAGATTAAAAGTAGACTTTATTTTATTTTATTTTATTTTATTTTATTTATGAGAATAAAAATAAACTCTATTTTACTGATTATAAGAATGGGCCTTAAGCGAGTGTCCAAGCTGTCCTTTCCTAAGACCTACTCGGCTTTCATTACATATAATATGATGTTTTCACTTGTTTCTCTCATTTCTTTCGATTGTTCATCCAACTGGAATATAATATAATGTGATCTTTCTTCCTTTCTCTTTTAGATTCCAGGAGAAAAGCTTACCCACTTGCCAGTTGAACTCGTTTCACTGTCATATAAATGCAAAGTTGTGGGGGTCAGCAGCAAACTTACGAAATGATAAGCTATCACTCTCTTCTAAATTTTTTTATTTTTAAAAATAAAAATTTGAGTTTTAATAAAAGGATTAGAACCTACCTTAATTTAAAAAATAATTGACAAAAAAATAAAACCTATAAAATTTACTTAAATAGATTTCTTTGTTAAACGTCAAGTAAAGGATACGAAAATCTTACACTCCATTGAAATTATAACGCTCGTAAGAGATGACGTGGACCTTAAATCTCCTTTTGAAGAATAATCTAGTGAAAATAAAGAGACATTGTTCACACTATTTGACTATGAATCTACTAATAATAAAGTCTCTTTTTTGAAGAAGAAGATGATAAACTGATGCACATACTGAAACGATCTTATTTCAAGCTAGGATTCAGGAAGTGAGCAGTGACACAACCATAAGTTAAGTTTTATTTGCTTCTAAAGAAGTATTACAGACCAATCTGAACTATTGATTACATGATATATGTATTAAGCGACCGTTTTACCACAATAACTTAAGCTGTTGTGTGAGGTCAACTTAATTGGTTTTATATATTCGCTAACATACCCTCTCAAGTAAAGCCTTTTGGACTTGAAACTTGCTTAGGTTCACTCTACCTTATGCTGAATAATAGGTGGGTGGTAGGATTTGAACTTATAATCACTTGATCACAAAGGCTCTGATATCATGTTAAGCAACCGTTTCACCACAATAGTTTAAGTTGTTGTGTGAAGCCAACTTAATTAATTTTATATATTTACTATCAATATGCTCTTATAAGATTATAATAAAATCTCATATTTTTCTAAGAGAAGAATGACAATTATATGAAGAATTCTGAATTCTGATAGTACTACTTGATCAAACGATTTCATATATTTTGGATTATACATTGTAATTAACCTGTTTCGTCCTCTTGATATCAGTTTTTTTAAAAACAAAAACAAATAGAAGAAAATTTTTAGATCCTCTTGCTTAAAGTTTTAATTTCTTTCGAATGATACAGCCTTCTGAAATTTAGAATAAGATCACTCGTGACCAGGTGCTACTCATGGCTATCCTTGTAGCTATTTTCGTTAGTGGGGAGCAACTGGAGCAACTTTAATGAAAATTCTCAGAACAGTCTGAATCTAACAAACCATATGTACGTCTTTTGCAATGATGAGGAAGGATTTTAGTCAGGAAATATGGTGCACGTAGGACACGTAGAAAAGGTTCAAGAAACCACAAAGTCAAAATGAGCTATAACATGAGGTTATATAGGTTAGCATTCACAAGTCCAAGTTTTAGACACTATTCCATTAACCATGCATATGATAATTACAACCTTTTTCTTAATTGCATAATATACATGGTCCATTTCATAATAATTACACTCCAACCATAACATTTTTTGTTCCCTTAAAGATCATTCCAGGACTCCAACTTATCTATTTGTATCCAAATATGGAGTTATTACAAGATAAAGAACAAATCCCATCACTTTTTTTTTAATGAATAAACATGTGAAGATGTCTAAAAGAGAACACACCTACAAATTTGTACCTATTCAACCATTTTTGTCTTCACGAAAAATTCCATTTTACGATCACTCTTAGTGGCAAACCTTTAGTATATAGGGTATAAACCCTAAACCCTAACAAATCAAGCACGGGCATAGATAGAATATAGTTCCTTTGTATTATCCGATCTTGTTGAAACTTGCATGTCTTTTTCTCTTATGGACGGAGTTCACATGCCAAAGTCGCTGGCTATAGAGTCCAAGCCACCAACTTCGAAATTATGTCAATTTCCACCGTATTGGAGCATTATAGTGTGCAGGGTCTCAGCAATCATAGCTAACATTCGACATGATTTGTTTTTGGCAGTGAAATGAAATGCAGGCATTAAAGGACACAGATCCCTGTCCTTTCATGTTTTGATCGCTATCACTTTGAATGATTTGTACAATGCTACTACTACTACTACAGGAAGGGATGTCGAACGTATAATAATTCGATTTGTAGTCAGTAGTCAGACTGAAGAATGGCTTAGTAGAAGAACAGATATGCCTCATGTTTAAGTGCATACATTCTCCAGTGTCCAAAAACAAAAATCAAGGAAGTTCTACTATGTCATGCATTTTTAATTAAGATGTGAATTTATATATATATATATAAATTACTCCTTCTTCAGAATATAGACTAAGAAAATTTTAATATAGCATTAAATTCAATATTAATATAACAATATTTTTATAAATATTTGAATGTACAAGAATTTTCAGCTGTAAAGTATTATAACATCAAATTATAAAAACAAAATTATAATTTAATATCTAAAAAATTTTAATTTGAAGTGTGAGTTCTTTTTTATGTTTATTAATTACTTTTCTAAAATAAAATTTAAGGAGATTTTAATACCTCTTCATTAAAAATTTATAAATATATACTTTAAAAGAAATTCGAGCCACAACTTAGCAATCCATATCAATCCAAATCTCACAATGTGGCCAGGTGAAGTCCATGGCCGATATATCATCATCATATATAACTTCGTCGATTACCAAAATTAGAAGCATTTCTCAACTTATTTGTAAGCAAATCGATATCCGAGGATTGATTATTCATGTTTGCCTTATTTTTCCAGCCTTCCTCTCAGGTTTCCAAATTGACGATGAAACATTTTCTTTCTAATATTTCCTTATAGAAAGAGGTCATAAAAACCTGAAATTTACGTTTATGGTTTTCATTATTTTATTAATTATGATTACCGGCCAAAATTATGCTGTTATATTGCAATTTTGTGATTATGACAATTGTTAGATCCTTAAGTTCTAATAGTAGAATCGTGCAGTTATTGGTGAGTCTTGACCAATATTTGACATTCGAAACTATGAAATAAGGAAAAGACTTGCTAGCAGTCAAAGAAAATGAACACTATCGATGAGTTTACATGTATTGATATACATTGGTGGAAATCTTTAACGAGATGCAAGATTCGGATGTGAAACCAAAAGATAACTTGAAAGGAACCTTGAGTTGAAGATTAACTATATCACATTCATGAGGGGGACATGTGAGAGCTTTAAGGACTTAAAGTGTGCTCAAATAGGTGAACTATGACTAATAAACTTGACATAGATAAACATTGGATCGGAATAGTGTGCTATAAAAAACTTGGGCTTAAATGACTCATCAATAAATAGAGATCAAAGGTAGAGATAAAGGCCATAAGAGGATCATCTAAAAATAGTAGAGTTGTTTATGAATATGGATATATCATTCATGGTTAAATGTAATCTCTTATCTTTTTTAATGTAATGTACCTAAATCCTATTAAAATAGAGACCTATTTGAATATGAGTGTCATCCAATTGGTTATTATAATGTAATTTGATAAAAATAGAGGTGATCTACTTAGTTTAATTCAGTTAGAATTCTGAATTGTAAAACCATATATGCCTGTAAATATCTTATTGAAGGAGAAGAGAGAGGGGGGATAATATATTAAGAGAAAACATTCTTTTGTATACTTTTGAGAAAGTAATAAATGTTGGTTTTTACTGTAACTCTTGTGTATTTATTGTTGCCTATGATTATTTAATACTTTCTTAGTATGCTTACTCAAGTGTGAGAGTTAAATACTTTGAAGGTCGTGAGACGTTTGAGAATAAGATTTTGTTAGTTAATAATCACATGAGAAGGTTGAATCTTGCTTAAACGAACTTAAACGAGACTGCCGTGTAAAATAGTAGACGTGACTTCAATATAATTTGATATTTAGGAACACAACTAATATAATTATTATGTTATTTTAAATTATTGTCATTTTTATTGTAATTGTTACAATCACTATGTTATGTACAATCAATTCTAAAGATAGAAATTATATTTTCTTTAGCTATTTTTAGCGACAGTATTGAAGAGAATGTTCTTTTTATTTTTGTTTACTTCATAAGCTTTCAAGAATATAATGCAACCTCACTTTTGATTTTTAATTTATATCTCATTTAATTTATTTATTTAGCACCAAAAGTAGAACATGGCAGTATAACTAAATTATTGTAAGAATCGGATTAGAAGTTAAACTGATAAGATAAAAAATTTGATGTTTAAAAGGTTCAACCAATATTAAACCTTCTTAAAACCAAAAAAGTTGAATAAAACTAAAGAATATAAAATATAATTGAAAGTGATAGTTCTTACCCATTGATTATTTTAGTTTATAAGAACTTATTAATTTACAAAAATTGACTAATTAATTAATTAATTTTTATAAATAGTTCAAGATTAAATTGATAGAACTGGTTGAATTTTTTAATAATAATTTATAGTACAATTAAAATAAATAAGAAAAAGTTGCAAAAACAACAATGAAAGGTCAAAATATGAAGAGGGTAGGTCTGACAGTGCTATTGTGAGGGCCAAGGCTATATAGAACTCGTGAAGAAAGAGGAAACAAATCTTCTGTTCTCAAATCCTTGTTCAACCTGTGCCCAAAGCCCCCTTAGCCATTCATTGCAATAAATTTGATGGTTGAGGAGCTTTGGGCGCAAGGGAGAGCAAGGATTCGAGAATAGAAGAACCGATCCTAAAGAAAGGGCCATGAGACAAAGAGAGCTACAGGTGTGGACAAAAATCGCATCTGTGCATTGTTCGACAAAATGCCGGAGAGGATAGAAGAGTTGTACCGTCTGAAACAATGGTAGTATACAAATTGTAACACTTGACAATCTGAAATCTGCTTACCTAGATTTTTAGGGTACGCTGGGTTCAAATTGAATAATAGTAATAGAAATGAGAATGAATATAGTAAAGAATGAGAATAGATATAATCAGTATAATTATGATGGTTGGTTAGAACGAAAGAATAATTACTATTATCATTGACAGTGATTGGTTTGTTTAAAGTATTGAGAAATAAAAGTTTGTTTTACATCAAACTTTAATATATTTTAAATAGTTATATTTAATTGCTAAAAAAGAAAAAAATATAATTAACTAATTATATTGTAATTAATTATAAGGTAATTAATTAATTATATTGTAATATTATTTTAATTAATTATATTGTAATTAATGAATTAATTATTGTATTGCAATATTATTTTAATTAATTATATTTTAATTAATTATATTTAATTATAAAAAGTTTTTTTTTAGAGTCACAAGTGTGCTTCGTTACTCATAAATGACTTTCATTTTTTTCACGCCTTTGACACCAGCTTTGTTACTCAAAAATAATTTTTATTCCTCTCTAGGGCATGGAGCAATACTTGAAGGTTAGATATCAAAACACTGTCGGTATAATGATACTCATCAACCAACCACCTCTTTTTCAATTCCATGCCCATTGAATCCCTTCCCAAACCACCCATCAATCAAGCACCTCTTAGTATTCTTCTATTTTGTAGCATATGACTTGAAAGCTAAACAACAATGAGCTTGCACGGATGATAGATGGTATGAGACATCTTCATGTATCAGAAACGTCACACAAAGAAACAAAAGAGACGTCCATGACCATGACTTTGCAATAAATAATTGATCAAGTCTGATTCTGGAATGGGTTCGAGATGAAACATTGCTTAGGAAAGCGGTCGGTTTGTCTTAATTCGCAACACTTTGTTCAGGCAGATTCGCTTGCTTGTTCCGTAGGAGTGTGACGAGGATATTCCCTTGCCGTCACTAACAATTTGAGGAGCATTTCAATATTTTTAATTATGAACAACAACAACTAAATTTTTTTTACCGACACACAAAATCTAGAAAGTTAAAAAATATATACGACTTCCTTTAGCCCTGGTCTGGATCAAAGGAAAGAGAGAGAAAAGAAAGGAAGAGAATTGAACTTCTCTTAGTTTTTACCGGTTGGACAAAATAAACAAAAGGAAAGTGAGAGAAAGGAGATGAAACTGAGAGAAGTTTGGGCCAAATATATTTTCCATCAAATTTGTGAAAAAGGAGGAGAAATCTAAGATAAGAGAATCTCAATATATGTAAATTACCATAGTATCCTTATTTAACTCAACAAAAGGATAAACAAATTCCATAATCAAGGGCATAAAAGTTTCAAAAAAATTCTTTTGTCCAATATAAGTTTCAATTCCCTCCTTTGATAAATTAGGAAAATAAACAAAGGAAAAGAAGTCTCATTTATCTTCTATTCTCTTCTCCTCTTTTCTCTTCAATATTTCCTTTCCTTTCCTTTATGCAAGTAAGAATCCAAACAAAGGCTTAATTAAAATTAGAAGGTTGGTTCATATACTCGATTAGAATTCGGCCCAACCTAATCTAACTTAACGGATTTAGTCTAAGTTAATTAAATTTGAATTGAGTTCAATTTTTTTTGGGCTTCAAAATCAAACTTGGGTTCGGAGTAAGCCATCCAACTCAATTAAAAACCCGATTATATTTTAACTGGATTAAATAACGATGTCATTTTATTATTGCAAATTAAAAATGATATAATTTTATATAATTTTCAAGTCTATCATGATCCGATTGGGTCTTGGAAGCTCAAATCCTCGTTTTTATTTTCAGGCCTTGGTCCGGGCCCAACTTAATCCGATGCAATTCTTATCAATCAAGCTAAAATTTTAAGATAGTAATTTAAAAACATTTTTATAATTTCTATTTAAGAAATTAGCAACTGCATGGTTTCTCAAGGATGTGAAATTGTTTCGTACTGAAATTAAAATAGACATGAGAATGCAGCTATAGACGTAGTTAATGAAGGGCAGCCCATGGAACGATCGTGGGCTCCTGAGTTAGTGGGCTTTTAGGTTACAAGTCTGAATTGTATTTATGTGAAACAAAAAGACATTAAAAATAGTTAGTCCAAATTAATATATCAATTTTAGTTTAATTGAAATTTAAATAAAATTAAATTTGAAGGATTTAAAAAATATTTAATTTGATTTTTAAGACAATATTATTTTAAATTATAAATTTAATCCCGACACATGAACATGCTTATTTCTTGATCAAAACATGTCTGGTAAAGAGGTTTCCAAGCGTGTGGCTGAGGCTACAGGAGAAGCAATGCAGTTTGTGTGTTACAAAAGAGGCTGTGGTTTGGTAATAACGTTACGTCACACAATCACATTCCTTCGAACTGAATGATGCTTTTGGATAATTAATCCTTGTAATGCACGTACCTTTATAACTCATTGATGACGACAATGTGCATTCCACACCATGTACAATGTTGAAGGTTATTCTAAGATAGATACTAAAATTAATTTTCGATTCAATTTAAACACATTCCACTTCTATTAAGGTTTTAATAATATATTTATAAATAATAAGATGTCAAGAGACTTGAGATATGGACCGTCAAACTTAAGGAGCTAAGCTTAGCCATATGATCAAACTTATATTAAAAGTCTCCTATTACATCATCCTCAATAGATTTATACAAAACTCCTCTTGTTTGCCCTTTTCTCTTAAGTAAAAGGCAATTAAGAAAGTCAGTGGAAAGTTAGGTGATTAGTTGAGTTCTTCTTTTAATATAAAATAACAAGGTAGGTCTTTTTTTTTTTTGTGTGTGTGTGTGAAAGTTATCTATTAATTGATTATAGTTTGTAAAGAACTTTGTCTTTGTAGCGACAGATTAGAGTTTATAACGTTTTTGATCTTGTAAAAAAAAGGCTAAAAGTGCATTTTGAAATTCGACATTTACAATAAAATAATGTTTTGAAGTATTTAAATTGAACTCTAATGTTTTTAAAACATTCAAACTAAATACTACTTAGATAGAACAACATAATGAAATTAACTTCTTATCAATTAAACATATGCTAATGTGACATTATAAATCTTACTATTATGGCCCTGTTTGGTAATTAGTTGATTGCGCTTAGCTGTTAGCTAATAGCTAATTATATTAACTGATTTGACCAACGGATTATATTAGCTATTTGTTAAAGATATTTGGTAAAATTAACTGTTTAGTATTAGCTGTTTATGTGTAAAATAGATTATGAGGACATGACTTTAAAAAAATTATAAGGATATGAATATTATATATTTTAATATTTCAATAAATATTCTTATAAGAATTTAGAATTTAGATATTTAATTATACAAAAATTAAGTTTTTAATATTTCAATAAATATTCTTATAAGAATTTAGAATTTAAATATTTAATTCTACAAAAATTAAGTTTATAACTCTAATAAAATAATAGAATATATATTAATAACAATAACAATAACAATAACAATAACAATAATAATAATAATAATAATAATAATAATAATAA
>JANZLC010000202.1:3137340-3172623 GCA_026413385.1 Erythroxylum gracilipes | reverse complement strand
TTTATTCCAATCAGATTAAAATCATCAAACTAAAATCCTCAAAATAATATAAACATGTCCCAAAATAATTTAACCATACCTAATACGAATCGGGGCCCAACAATGTTTCATTGTTGTTTTCATTACCAGTAGCAAGTTTTTCAGAAGTTGAGTGACAGAAATAGAGGAAAGCATTAGTTGGTCTTATTCAGTTTTTTACAAAACCAGAAGTTAATTTCGTATAAAACCAGCATTTCTCTGTTTCATCTGAATACAACAGTAGAGTTTCATTCCTTTCATTACACACAGAACCAACACCTTACATACACTGATTTGTGAGAGTCTTACAATCTAGGAGGAGCATTATACATTCAGATTACAAAACAGAAGAGCCAGAAGTTGCAATTTTTCTTTGTGCAGAGAACAGAGGTGAACAGAGCACACCAAGTGTTCGATACTTTGCCTCATCCTATATTCAAGCTCGACAGGGCAGCAGCTGAAGGAGCCTTCTTCAACCCTCAAGGGAGCACCTTTCAAAAGTGGTATGAGAGCATCACGGTTCACCTAGCCTGGACCAAACCGAAACATGACAGGTATGAATCCGATGATGATGAACTTGCAAAATGTGCAGGCAAATATTCCGGTGTTGACGGGAGACAACTACAAAGCTTGGGCCATTCGAGTAGAAGATTATCTAAGGATCAGTGAGTGTTGGAGTGTAGTCACAGAAGGAGTGGAAGAAGAACATGGAGCCATGACCGAAGCAGAGCAATCACGATTGAACCAAGATAGGGACAGAGACTTCTGAGCCTTGGTGTTCTTGAGGTCAGTGGTAAGTGAGTCCATTTTGCTAAGAAATGCAGGTTGTAGGAGTGCCAAAGAACTATGGGATACTCTTAAGGTGGAATATGTTGGATCAGCCCAAACTTTAAGGCTGAAAAAACAAACGATTTTGAGGAGTTTTGAAAGCTTAAGGAAATACTTTATTCTCTACCAAAACCATTTACATTAGTTCCTTTATATAAAAAATTAAAATAACTAACCAATGCAAATGACTCCTAAAATGAAGGAAACAAGTTAATCACGATCTTAACAAACTTGACCACTCAACAGATAAGCTTAAGCACTATCTTTGACTCCACTAACAACCTTAAACAAATATTGTTAACAAAAAGAAGCCATGGAAGGTGCAGCGAGAGAAGAAAAGCAAGGAGAGAAAGAGTGTGAATGCGAGACAAGAGACTGAGAGAGACATTGATTCGTCATGTGTTATGCACGCAGAATGAGAAAGAAGGGGACCCGTGAGGGCAGGGGTGGGATTTCGGGAAATGATTGGGGACAAAATGGGAACGAAGAGTGCCCCAAGAGTCATCATTTTAATTATTTTTATGATTGTTATAATTAATATTGTCTAAATCTAAATAATTTTATGATTATTGCAATTAATATTTTAATTATTAACTATCTTTAAATGACTTGAGAATGAGATTAAAAATTATCATTACAAGAAATTATTCAAATAATAAGAAATAAGCCTTTAAATTTTTAAATATTAAAGTCATAAAATGTAAATTTTATTAAAATGTTAATACTTATTAAAAAAATTTAACATAGACTTCAATTATTTAAATTAATTTTTTAAGTTATTAATTTATCAAACAATTTATTAAAAAATAAACCAAAAATAGCATTTCCTGGAATTATCATTTCTAGTGTTAAGGTTAATGGAAAAATTAGCAAACCAATCAGAAAAAAAAATAGTAAATATCAATTAACCCTTTTAGATATGGAGAACAAGTTTATTGTTTCACTTAGCCTCAGTTCATCTGTTTATATTTACATCTTACGAAAGATACAATCTTGATTCATATTCATAATTACTTCTGGATTTGCCTCTTCTTGTGTTGAAATCCCATGATCAGTGGATTGAAGAACTCACCTATGCTTCCCTGTTCAAACACACACAAAAAATATATAAAAAAAAACCATCACCCACAGCTATAAAATGAAGCCTAAAAATGGTTTTTGACATTAATCTCCAAGTTTCGTGGAACAGGATGCAACACAAATTCAGGATTTCTGAAGACGTGAATAGTTGCTGTGTTCTAAAGAAAGGACATTTATACACATTCCTGTGGCAGATAAGAGAGTTCTGAAAGCAAGAACATACTAACAAACATCCTGTAAGATCAAACAGCAAAATGTTACCTAAGGAATAAATTCATAGAATTATTGATCAAAACCTTTTAATCTGTTTAAGAAATGAGTTTTAGCCGTCCTGAAAACGTAAAATTTATAATCACATTCACCTTCATAAACATATTGTTTCAACTATAGCAGGTTTTGATCCTTGAGTATGCTGCAACAGTACTAATACCTTTCGTGCACCTGGAGCAGAGATCTTTTGGTGCTCAGTTTTTGTACTTCATAGTTTCTTTGTCAAACCCAATTGTCGGAAACTGCTTGGCATACTCTTCGACATCGTGGCGGAGTTTTGCAATCTCGGATTGGAAGTGAGGTGATTGCATAGAAGCCACAAAGTCTTTCAGTTTAGTGCCTGGTTCATAGAAGTTAATACAACCCTGAGGTTAGCATAGATCATTGCTAACAACTACAATCAATCACAACAATATCCAAGTAAAATGAGAGCTGTCATAATGCATAAAATTTTGAAGGATGAATCTTAAGCTAGCCAAGTCAGCGAGACCAACCTTTGGTTTCAGTCTTAATCTTCACGGCCAACTTCACAGCAGCATCAAAGAATTCTGCCACCTTAGCAAAGTCCTCCTCCACAAACCCCCTAGAAGTAAGAGCAGGAGTTCCTGAAAATCGATGTGTTATATCAATAAAACTTGGAAAATATAGTTAACAAGCGAATATGCTGCAGACAGTAATCCTTTACCCATCCTGATGCCTCCAGGAACCATGGCAGATACATCTCCAGGAACAGTGTTTTTGTTTGCAGCAATGTGAACAGCTTCGAGCACCTTCTCTACTCGGGACCCGTCAATGCCCTGTGGAAAGAAAATAATTGGTGACTGAACCATTTATCTTTTATAACTAGAATAAATAAAACTGACATAGGTGAGATGAAAATAATATATCAGATCTGCTGGAACACATACAACTGCTTAAGCAATATCTTCCCACTTGACTCAATGCTCAAACAATGTCTTTCAAGTGCTAAAACTACAGAAAAGATATTCCAGCTACCTTGCTCTTCAAATTCACCAAAACTAAATGGTTCTCAGTTCCGCCTGAAACAAGTTCATAGCCATTCCCAACTAAAGTCTGCAAAAATCAACACAAACTCGATTGACCAAAACAGTGAAAGAAATATTGAGTTTCACGCTGATGAATTATGTAAAATCATTCAAACTTCTCAATAGTGTGAATAAGCGGGAATATGTGGTCGTGTGGTAATTTTACAACAAAAATTAGCTTCTTTTTGTTAGACACCTTCGCAAATTTTGCACAATTACTGAGAACTTGCTCTTGATAGGCCTTGTACTCTGGAGTGGTGGCCTGCAAGAATAGGATAGGAACATGTAAATAGAAGATTGAAATAGAAGACAACAGTAACAGTGATATGCTGTACACAATTCGTGATGTGCATTAAAGAAGGGATAGAGATGGAGAACATAGTTCCAAAGGGTTTGCTCTTACTTTAACATTAAAAACCATAGCAATGAACAGGAGAAAGGGAGTATATTATATGATTATTCACCTGTTTCAATGCAACTGCCAAACCAGAAATTGTGTGATTGTGTGGTCCACCTTGAAGTCCAGGAAAAACAGATTGATTGATCTTATCTTCATAATCATACAACACCTATTATAAAACCAAGATAACTTGTGTCCGTTACATATAACATCAGAAAATTGAGCATAAATGAATCAGAAGAAGATGGAAGAGTTTGCTATGTAACTCCATATATAGTTATGCAATTGAAATTTCATTCCGAAAAGATACCTTCTGGCCTTGTTTGTTAATCTCTTTAACCCCTTTTCTATAGAATATCATGGCTCCACGAGGACCACGGAGTGACTTGTGGGTAGTGGTGGTCACTATGTCAGCATAATCAAAGGGTGATGGAATAACATCAGCTGCAACCAACCCACTAATGTGTGCCATATCTGCCAACATTATTGCTTTTTGTTTGTCACAGACCTGATAAACATTAAATGGAATAACTAAGAGGCATAAACCACATAAAATCAGAATAAGAGGAAAAAGATAGATTATGTCTGAGTAGAATACCTTGCGAATACGTGCATAATCATATAGACGTGCGTAAGCACTAGCACCAGCAATTATAATCTTCGGTCGGAAAAGAGTGGCACTTTTTTCAAGCTGCATTTTGTTGCAGTTCATGTCAGAAGTTCCTTTCCGTTGAACATTCAAAAAATATGAATATGAACACAATTCTGAGTGGCACAAGGATGAATACGCTCTATGCTGTGTAATTCAGCGGTTATAGGCAATGTAGACGTGTTTACAACAATGCGTTTATGATTTGTTTGCATAAGAAGTTTAGAACTGAGGGATGAGATTGTTAAAGCACCAAGCAAAATAATTATTTTATGAGTCTGGTATATGTACCTACTGTTTCAAGTGCTCAGAATTAGTTATAGATGGAAAATCATTTCAGGGCAAAAAGCTACCACCAAGAGTATAATATCCTACTAATTTACAGCAATATAATTCCATAATAAGCTATCTGCTAATAGGAAAAGTGATTATATTAGACTGGGAAATCATATTACTGGTACTAGAAATACACTACCTGATCATAGTCAATATAACCAGTGCTCTCATTCAATCGGTACGGCATAGTCTCAAAAAAAATCGAAACTGCAGATATCTTCTTTGTGTCTGTCTGTAGAGTAGAAAAAGTCACACAAGTTACATATTGCTTCTCAAGTAATCAGAAAGTAGCGTGGCAGTTAGTGATACACATCTATATTTTAGAAAGTGCCAATACATTCACTAATCACAACATCACAAATCCGTACAGGTATGTTAATCCTAACTTGAGAGGCAAAAGTATAGCCCAGAGCATCAACACAAGAACTCAGAGGGTAAATAAAATGTGCTAAATGCAACAAGAGAAGTTAAACAGAAAAACAGCCCAGCAAAGCAGAGAATTAATAGTTAGACACAGTGGTGTTTTTTTAGGTGATGAAAGAGACAACACACAGGTATAAAAGAAAACTGTATGGAGGTCAGTCACCTGATAGCCATGAGAAAGGTGCCCACCATGTGGAAGATCAAGTGCCATGATTCTCTCATGTGGCTTTAGCAAAGCAGTGTACACTTGGAAGTTAGCTGGAGATCCAGATAGAGACTGTACATTGACTGCAACATAAAAGGATTAAATCATTATTCTCAGAAGCTGCCAAGACATATCATACGAACACTCAGCTCGCAGTCATTCCTTACTTCAACATGGAAAACACCCTTCTTTCCATACATTGTAGTAATAAATAGCAGTTCAGAAAATGAACTTGACTAAAGAAAAAGATAAAGATGACACAGAAGAAAACATCAGCTGGGATTTCTGTTTTTCTTTGAAAAGTGCTCGGATTTCTGTTTCCAAACATAAATGAGCTCTTTACCTCCCCATTTTGCAGGATCCAATCGAAATGCTTCCAATGCACGCTGCTGACACAAAGATTCTGCCATGTCAATGTACCTGAAAATTAAAGTCCACAATTCTCAGCACAATGAGCAATCATATGGAAGTTACAAGAACCAAATATGCAGGTTTGGTCCACAAGAGAACACTAAAAAATGGCATTGACAGTCAATTATTACTATATGCTCATGGGAAAGAATAATTAGAGACTAATAATGGCAAAAATACTCGTTGCCTCCATAGTATCTAGCACCAGGGTATCCTTCGCTGTATTTGTTCGTCATGACTGATCCAACAGCTTGCATGACTGAGACAGACGTGAAGTTCTCAGAGGGTATAAGTTCAAGCCCCTTCAAATTTAAAAAAAAAAAAAAGATAAAAATCAGACATCATGTCTGAATTAACGAGTGGCTGTAACAATACTTAACAATTCACATTAACCTTTAATACACACATCTTGAACAAATGTGATGTTGAGTTTGAATTTTATTTTTGACGTTATCCATGTTAGATATTTTAGTTGTGATTATAACAAGGATCATATTGGGATGTTACCATATATAGGAGGAATCAAATAGCATAAGATTTAAAGTAAGATGTAAGAAAATGATAATGAAAGGTCACACCTGTTAAACTCATCAGGTATGTCCTTTTATTATCATAAGAAAACCTAATTAGGGTCAAGTAGTTAGGATGACATTCGTATTAATAACAAACCATCAAAAAGCCAATAAGACCTTTGAAGACCTAAATGCACCAAAGATCAAACATTTGATATCTTCTTTGGACATCTACTGGAAATTTTACATGAAATATCACTCCAATCAACTACTTAGTTACTAGTTTTATTATATTTATGCATAGTTGGTATAATTATATATAACAGAGAAAAATAGAGAAGGATTGAAAGAATTACAGAGAGGTATGGTTACAGACCTTCCATTGACGTGCTTTCTCAAGCTCAATAATGTCAGCAATCTCTGGATCCACTGCCTCCAACGGTGCATTAAGCTGCTTAGGCCACTGCAAGTGAAAAACCAATCAGCAATCAGATGAACTCTAGTTTTATAATGGAAAAATTAAAGAAAGCAAAAAGGTGGTCACTGGGATAAGCGTCAATTAATGAAACAAGAAAAAGAGATTCTCCGTGATATTGAAGGGCGGATCTTAATTTATAAAAGTTAATAACTTGGATTTGTGATAATTTATTTAAAAAAACGTATGCTTGTGGTAAGGAGGATACGTCACAGAAAATCTCTTAATTTTTATTAGTAACGTAAATAAGAGAGAGGATGAATTATATAAGCTTACTGAAACCCCAGATTTCTCCTTCTCGTACACTGCTTCATCAGGCAAGGAAGACTGCACAAACCATACAACAAACTTAAAAGCAATAACTATAAAAGCCCAACATTAAAACGAAAAGAAATGTAAAGAAAAAATGCAAACTTTTAATAGTCGGAAACGAAAACAATACTCTACAGACTCATAAAACAGAACGACACAAAAGGCAAAGGCAAAGGCAGAGGCAGAGGCAAAGAACCTTGTAATAGAGAGAGGTGGCACGGAAAAGGGGCCGAGCGGGCAAGTCGAAGGAAGAGGAGAGACGACGAAGCGCCATTGCCATTGCCATTTGTGGTCTCTAACACTGACTGAGATTACCACTACCTGTATAGAGAGTAAAAAGGATGGGATTTTGGTGGCTGAAGAAATTTTTTGATTTTCAGTTAATTCCACGTCAGAGGTTGGTGATGTGGCACTATCCCATACAACAACCTTGTCCTTAGTTGGGTCTTGTAGGGCCGCACCATAGTTCCACCAACAATTATCAAATTTCTCATTCTAAATATAGATACACAAAAAAAGGGGAAGAAGAGCCAAAATGGTGTATTAGTAAAATAATATATAGTCTAGACAAAAATGTTTATTATTTAAATTTTTAAAATTATATGCACCTTAAATTCATCATCAATAATATTAATATCAAAACTACACAATAATATTTTAAAAAAAACTACGCAATAATATCAAAATTATACAAAACTTTTAAAAATATTTAAAAATTGTTAAATGGTATATTTAATATAATTTGATATGATTGTCTACACCTTAATTCATTAGTAATAATTTAAATTTAAATTTGAAAGAATTATAATTTTTAAAAATAAAAAACAATAAGGAATAGTAGTTTTATAGATTTATAAAAATTTTCATCTTTTTTGTTTGTTAAATGAGATTGTTACACGTATTTCTCGTATGATTACACAATTATGTTAAATTTATATTAAAATTGTTATTTAGTTAATTTAGAATTGGCTAATGTGATTTTTGAAATTTGTGGCAATTACAACAATACCCAATAAGGGTTCAACTGAAATGTAACATTTGGCAAACTTCGGTAGCACACAACTTTATTTCTACTTAGTATTATTTAGTGTCTGCTTGGATGGATTTTTGAGAGACCAATAAGTACTTTTCTTCACCAAAAAAAATATTTTTAAAGAAAAATTTGTGTTTATCTGTAAAATAAAAAGCAAATTTTTAATATATATGACTTTTTTGGTAGTCAAAATACAGTTTTTTAAGAAATTCAAATTTGAAGTTTTTCAAAAAAACGCTTTTTCAGGTAGATTTTTTATATTAATTAATGAGTTCATTTTTGTCCCTTTTGTCTTATGTTTTATACATAATTCTCATAATACTCACAAACGCATCTTGCCATTTATTATGTATTTAACTATTAATTCAACTTAGATATTTATTTTAAGATTTATATAATATTGTTAGGTTTTTTTATATTTTAATATTTATTTTCGATATTAATTTACTTATCTTATAATCTATATAAAATATTTGGTTAGATATATTTTTATTTATATTTCATATGGTTCAAAATTATATAATAATTAATATATTGTGCTTTACATATTGTTTAATATACTTTAAATAATATTTATACGTATAAATAATTTTTATTATAAAATAAAATATAGTTAAAATTAAAGTTTTTTATTTTTATGTTATCAAACAGTATATTGTATAAAGCTCTTTCAAAAAAGTTATTTCTTAAATAACAGCCAAATAATCAACTGACTGTTTAGAAAAGTTCATCTCAAAAAAGATCTACAAAAAAAAACTACTGATAAAAACTCTGTTGATATAATCCCAACTAAACATAGACTTAATAAAGAGAGTGTTTTCCATATACAAAATTTTTGGCAATTAATCCTTTTAAAAAGAAATAGTATCATTGATTAAAAAAATTTGAAAAGTGATACAATAATTTATTTATTTTTTTTTGAAGAAATATTCTAGCTGGTAAGCATTGGTGAGGTTGTGACTAAAACCAGCCGAGAAAAGGCTATCCACAGCTCCACATTTCTTAGCCACAGACTGTTTCTAACCTGATAGGATCATAGGATATTACAGTTGTATCATTTGGCCATCGAAAATTATGAAACGGCGTCATTTTTGTCTAACTTTTTTTAAATTATTTTTGTTATAATTTTATCTTGCATCGTTTTAGCTTTGGGATTTGTTGCCGAGATTTGGACCACGATATCCATATGATCAGTGAGCCCAAGATAAGTTTCCTTTGTGGGGTTTCATTGGCATTTTTTGGGCTAAAAGGGGTTGAGCCTAAAATAACATGTGTTGCACCCAAGTTATCCAATTCTTTTAAAATTAAAATCAAAACAATATTAATTTATTTAAAAATTTTAATTAAATCTGTTAACTTTAGACTAAAGTTAAATAAAATAAAATTCTTATTATAGAGATGGGATCTTATGTCTAATCTTACTCTGTCTAGTTCTGTCCAATTAATAAAACGTCATTGTTTCTACTTAAATTTTAAACGATCCAGTCACTTAAAACTCACGGGCGTGTTAAATTTCAAAATAATAACTTAGTCAAGTCGGTTGGAGGAGACAAAAAGGCTAAATAAGCACCACAAAAATTACTTACTGAAGAGGTAAGCTAAACAACCATAGTAATAGCAAAAAAAAAAATAGCACTTGCAGAAAAATGTTGGAGAAAAGATAATAGCATGAAAAGCAAGAGCGACCAGAGCTTGAAGACTCTGTAGGGATATTTTGGTCCTCAATGCATATTGTTTATTTTGATATGCAGTCAAGAAAAATATCTTTAGCTATTTTCCAAGTTTTAGGAATAATTAAATGTAAAATAGTTATTCTATTTTTTTTCTAACCATAAAGAAATAAGTAATTGATATAATACTTATTTTATTAAACCAAATAGGCCATAAAGGTAAATCTCAATTAAGGCACGGTAGAGTATAGTTAACATAAAAGGTAACATCAATTCAATGACCGCATTGAATTTTTTTAGATGTCCTCGTGTTTCATATGATAAGACTATCAAAACAAAAGGTATTATTGAACCTATACACTAAAGGGTCATACACTCAAAAAAACCCTAATTAGGTCTTGCTTATCTCTCTCTACGAGTGTAAGTGTTGGTCTTGTCGTTCATGTGCAAGGTGATGTCTAGGTATTATTTATATGTTGGTCTCTTTTAGATTTTCGTTTTAGCTTCATAAATTTAGAGTTGCAAAGGTTCTCTATTCGAGAGAAAGAAGACAGTGAGTTCGTTGTTTCTCCAGAGGATGTTCAGACGGAAGACTTTTCTGCGGTTCTTAGAGACGCACGAGGTAAGTTTGTGACTGCTAATTCAGGTTTTTTCCCTGCCCTGTTTGACCCAGTTCTTGCCGAAATTATGTCTATAAGGGAAGCTCTTTTTTGGCTAAAAGACCAACAGCTTGTCAAGGTCATTGTGGAGTCAGATTATTTGGCAGCTGTCCAATCAATATTAGCTCCTTCGCCAAATCGGTATGAGATTAGAATTTTGACCCTTGATTGTTTATCATTCGAGCGATATTTTCTTCCCTTATCCTTTCAATGGACGCGTAGGATTGTCAATAAGGCGGCTCATACTTTAGTCAGGGTAGCCTTATTATATGCAAACCCACATCACTAAACTGACTGTCCTTCTTGTTTAGTCTCCAGTTTAAATTCAGATTGTTCGGCTTTTGTTATTGTTGAGGGGAAAAAGCTATTAGGTTTCGGGTGTACGGGGTAAGCCTATTGGCTTGGGTTAGTTTTTTTGCCTTCCCTACCTCTGTCTGTTTTTTGCGCTAATGTTGATTTTATTAAAAAAAGAAGGTATTATTGAACCTAATGTTTCATAAGTTATATGAACTCGGAACGATCCAAAGTTCCAAAGTAACTCTTCGTTAACATATCCCTAAAAGGACTATATCTCATAATAATTATTAAAAGTAATGACAAATTTAAGATATGTTTATAGGTTTGAAATCACAATTATATTATACAACATTTAGCTTTTTTACTGCTAATTTTAAACTTTAGAATTCCTTTAAATTATTTTAAAATAATATTATTTTAGTTAAAATTTTATTTTTAATCAAAATAACATCATATTAAAAATGAGTCGAATATTTCAAATTATTGGCATTAAGTTTTGGACTGATTCATAAACTTGAGTTATATCATAAAATCAGTCAATTGTTTGTTGCTTTAAATTGTACTAAATAGAAAATATCATATTTTAAAAAAATGGTTTCTCTATTAGTTAAAAATAAAATAGTGTATTGTTATATTTCTTTAAACGCGTCTATTTTCAAAGACCAGAATGCGATGGATTTCGCTGCTGTATTTCGGGACGCAAGGGGCGGGTTTATAGCTGCTTTTTCTGAACATTATCCATCTTTGTTTAATCTGGTCATAGTGGAATTAATGTCCATACGGGAAGCACTGTCGTGGTTAAAGGACAAACAAATTGACCATGTCATTTTGGAATCGGATTGCTTGCTAGCGACTCAAACTATTCAAACTTTTTCGGTATGTTTTTCAGAGATCGAAATGTTGGCGTTTGATTGTCAAACGCTTAAGCGACAATTCTCTCATTTGTCCTTTCAATGGACACGTAGGATTGCTAATAAGACGACTCATTTATTAGCACGGGTAGCCTTATTCCATGCAAACTACCACAGATGGAACGCTAGTCCTACTTTTTTATTCCCTATTTTATCGTTAGATCAATCTTTCTATAATGACGTTGATAGAGAAAGGTCTATAGGATCTGGGTGTATGGGGCAAGTCTGTCGGCTTGGGTTAAATTTTTAGCCTTATTTTTTCTCAAAAAAAGAAAAAACAAGTAGGCGATCAAATCTTTTGTTCTATAGTATCATGTTATATTAAATCTTGTCCACAAATTTGTGTGAACCCTTTATATATATATATATATATATATATATATATATGTATGTATATATAAAATTTAATAGAATAGAATAACTGAAATAGAATATTTGATTTATACATGGAGTGTGTGTGGGCTGAGCTTTATATGGCTAGGCAAGGCATCGTAGCATACAAGTAGCTATAAATATTAAATACATTGAATCCAATGTCACGTAAAGAGGCACATATTTATAAGGAGTGTGTATGCGCTGAGCTTTATATGGCTAGGCAAGGCATCATAGCTTACAAGTAGCTATAAATACATTGAATCCAATGTCACGTAAAGAGGGCACACACAACGGTAGATTAAATTCACCCTTTCGTGTGTAGTTTGTATAGCAATGAATTGAATCGAATCAATGAGCCCACTGAACTTTAAACACAGTCCTTCCTAACAGGACAAAAGAAAAGCCGGCCTGCAAGGTAACCAAAAGGGATTTTTAAATTAGTTGCAATTCAAATATGAATTTAATAAATTTAATTAAAATTGATTAATTTTAAATAAATTAATTATGACGTACTTTTCAAATTAAAATTATATTGATGTAAAATTAATTAATTTAATTTAATGTAATTGATTTAACACTTAGAATTGAAGTTAAATATTTTATAATTCAAACTCTCTATTATCAATCTTAGTAAAAATAAGAAACTATGTACTACCCTTTACTATCAGCAATATAAAGAAGACATCGATGATTGAAACAATAAGTCATAAGTAAAACAAAATTAGCGGATTAGATGGTTGCCTTAAACTTGTATATGAAGGTTTTAGAATTGGATGATGGTGACTTTCGAATGAAGTTAAGAACTTTCAAGTTTTAGCAACCAAAGAAGTCAAAGGATAAGTTTCCAACCCTCTTAATCACATTCGTCTAATCATTTCTTACTTTTCTTTACCAATTGGATTGAAACCAATGCTTTAAAAATCGAACTGAAAATTAAATCGGTAAGATAAAAAAATTAAAACTTGAAAGTCATAAAATTAATTAAAGATTAAATAAAATTAAATAATCTTAAAAAGATCGAAAAAGATTATCTTTATCCCTAAAAAATTTTAAAGATTAGCTAAAAAGGAGATTGTTAAATAAAAATTAATAAGTTTATTTTGATTTAAAAAAATTTATTAGTTTACAAAAATTGATTAATTAATTAATAAACTCGTCAATTTTTAATAATAAAGATTATTAAATTCTGAAAAAGTTAAAAATTGAATGAAAAAATTGAACTCTTTAAAATTTTCACTATTAAATTTATTTAATTTTTTAAATATTGATTAAATTTGGAAAAAATGGGAATAAAGGTAACATTAGATACTTTAATCTAATAAAATGTTTGTTTTTTCCGCTTACAAACAAAAGGGGAATTCAAAAGAGAAAAGGAAAAAGATGATGGAGACACAGAATCTTAAGAGTAAGAGTAACGTCTATGTAGTACAAAGCTCTTATGTCCTATCACAAAAATCCATGAAGAAACACGACAATAACCCTAGTCCCCACAAATTTGGATGGGTATGACTGTTGCAGGTTTTGTTGAATTGTAACAAATATCACATGCATTACTTACATATAATTCTCTAATTTTCTTTCCTTTCATGTTCCGTCCCTGTCCTTCCCAATAATTTCCAGGTTGTCACTCAATTGTGAAGGTATCAGAATCACAAGGCACAAAGCTTTTAAGGTTAAAGAAACCCCGTACGTGTAATTTAATTAGTTTTCATACAGATTAATTTTTAGAATTATTAAAAAAATTATAATTTTTAACCCATAAATCACGGATCCAAGTTCTCGTAAGGTCTTATAAAAGGAGGTGAAATTAAATCTTAAATATACCTTCTTTAAAAGGGCAGCCCATTCACGAAACCTACAGAACTTACGTGTCCCATGAATGTAATTTTTTTAGATTCGAACACGCGACAAAGGACAAACTCAAGAGTTACCTGATGATTTTGATATCATTGAGCTCCCATAAGACCTTACAAGCGGAGGTAAAATTAAAACCTTATAGGGAGCTTAATGAATAAATAATACATGTATATTAATTAAATGTTACAAATATAACAACTCAATTTAGTTATTAAAATTGATTATAATCAATTAAACTCGAATAAAATTAAGAATTTTTATGGTTGAAAGTAGTTGTTATTTTAATAATATTTGATTGATATATATATACACATTATTAGTTTTTCTATAATTTTTTAATGCAAGTCCAATAAAAAATATTTTATGAATATTTGAAAATAACAAATTCTATAAAATTTTATAAATTATTTTTAATTAATTTAATTTAAAATTTTTGCCTTTTATCCAAATTTTTATATTATAATAGACAAATAATTTCTAAATTAGGTGACAAAACATACTTTTTAAATAAATGTTGATATTTTAGATTTTGAATAGAAAGAGTCTTTAGAGATGATTTGAATTAAATTCGTCATTTGATTTAAATATATTTATATGATTACTGAATTTATTTCTTAATTTACTAAATTAGTGTTAAGTTGAAAAGTGTAAATTACTATTTATTCTACAATAAAAAAAATGCTTTTAACTTTTTATAGTAACAATCATGTGTTACTCATTATTTTCATGATTTACATATATTCTCTAAGATTTTAATATATCACATCACAAGGCCAAAACCATTGGCTTGGTGGTTGGTGTTGTCTCACTTCACCCTTCCACTAATGTTGCTTTTGTCCGAGGCTAGCCATATGAATAGTCAATTCTGTCATTATTTATAAGACCCGCCTCCACTACTACATGTACATGTGAATGTGTTTTTCTCGTTGACGTGGTATTTTAGAAGCTATATTTAAATATTTTTCATAATTAATTAATCTTTTGCAATATTTTATAATTAATAATTAATTAAACTTCAATTTACAAGTTTAGTTGATCAAACCAAACTTCATTGGAATATCTCCTTCTCCATATTACTAACATAGTTGTCAAATATATATTTTTATGCAACTACTACCTTTATTTTTCTTCAAAAAGTTCAGAGCCTAGCTGTTTAATCAACTATAATGAAATGATTGGCAGAGATTCTAGCTGACTTAAATCTCTCATACTCTCGTATAATTGAGAAGATGTTCAGAAACTTACTTTACCAAATCGATCTATATTCATTTTAACTATATATTTTATTCGATAATCATGTATGTGTTATATATAAAATTAGTATATTAGACTGCTTGAGTAATCACATAAACGATTTTTTACACATTATTTTGATTTTGCATATACTTTAAGGAAGTTCTTAACTTCTAAAATCAAGGACTAATGCTAATCTCTTATTCTTCTTCTTTTTTGGTTATAGAGAAAAAACACCAAAATCAACCCAAACAAATACCCTAACCAACGCAGAGATCTTCATTTGTTTATATATATCGATAAATAATTTACAATATCTAAATGTATGTTCTTTACATTTTTCTTATATAATTGCATGAGAGAGAGAAAAGGCAATATAAATTAATCAATCAATTTTTATAAATTAATAAGTTATTATAAATTAAAATAAATTAATTTATTTTTATTTGACAATCTCTTTTAATCATATTTCAATTTCTTTAATTTTATTCAATGATTTTATGATGATCTAATATTAGTTGAATCTTTTAAACTTTAAACTTCTTATTTTACTAGTTTAAATTCCGTTCGAGTTTTTAAAACATTGCATGTAACGATAAGTGATATCGAGCTCTCTAAGTGCTTCTATAATATATTTTTTATATTTGAGTTTTCAAATTTTCTAAAAGTATTAATAGGATCGTAACTTTAGATAAATTTATCTTGTCATATAAAATTAAATTATTAAATAATTTATTAGATACATATTATTAAATGTACTATTTTTTTTTTGATACAATGATGATTAGTTATAACAAAGATAACATCAAGAACATACAAAAGTTGTCATATTTTTTCAAAATCCAAGCACATCAAATACTGATTTATATATTTAAGTTTTAAAATTGAGATAAGTTACTAATTGATATATTTTAGTTTGAATAATTCATTAACAGATTATTTTTCTTTAGAAGTACATGAAAAAAGTGGGTTTGTTTTCTTCTCTTCTCTCCCATATATTATTGTCGACACATACTGGCATACACAGTGCAAGCCTCCG
This sequence comes from Erythroxylum gracilipes, assembly GCA_026413385.1. Classification (NCBI taxonomy): domain Eukaryota; kingdom Viridiplantae; phylum Streptophyta; class Magnoliopsida; order Malpighiales; family Erythroxylaceae; genus Erythroxylum; species Erythroxylum gracilipes. The sequence continues at coordinate 3,156,584 of JANZLC010000202.1, read as the reverse complement.
ATCTGTAACCTTATATATATCAAACTAGATCGCCATAAACCGCCTCCTTTGGTGTCTTCCCATGGAGAGAGATCCTATTCACCGGCGATCCTTGTATTTTCCGGGATGCCTGATGTCTCCTACGTGCCTACCCGTGCGCGAAGAGATTGAGTACTCTCGTATTCACTGTTGTAGTAGCAGTAACAACAGAGGCACTAGCAGAAGAACCCGGAGATGGCGAAATTTCATAAGAAGGCTAGTCAAGGATGGGAAGAGCAGCATTTATGGATCCAAACCTCTGTCATTTCATTACGACGCTGTCAGCTACTCTCAGAATTTTGATGAAGGTTGCTACCACGAAGAGCCCCTTCGCTGTCCGAAAGTTCTTCGAGATGTCAGATGGGATTTGCAGGATTGAGTAGTAGTAATGTGTGCTTAAGTTCACATGTATTCTTCTTCTTTTTGGTTTGTTTCAGATCAATCCCATGACTTCTGGGATCTGTTTTGCTTAGTAATCCTGCCAACGATCTGTACAGTATCATAATAATAAGACTGGTAGTATAGTTACAGGCGTAAATGGATCTGCTTTTGTCTTTACAACATGTCTGATGAGCCTTTTCAGGATCTTGCTGTGAAGCGAATACAGGTCTAAAATATACATCATCAGGACAAAAAGGTCTGCCTGTAATGATCTGAGAGAGGAATTCAGGATTTTTTCTTTGATCTTTTCCTCTTTCTCTGTCCCTTCACCGAGCTCAATAACTTCCATGACTGAGACATGTAAGTAACAGGAAACAAAACCGAAAAGCAAGAATTGCCCCAAAGGCATTAGCTAGTGTTGATTTCTTATCTGCAACTTGTGAGTTTCTGTGCCAATGATCAAGAGTTTTAGTGTAGAAATGAGGATAACGAGGATAGACCAGTTGGATTCTATGATATACAAACCACATTTTTCTTGGTCTCCCATAGCGACATAACTTAGTGCTTGGTGATCTTTCATTTTATCCCCTTTTATACGATCCATTTAAGCTTATAATATTTAGCTGAGAAAGGTAAACGAATGTAAATTTTATAGTTTTTGTTTTCTTGTGTACAGAATTTCTCATTTAGTATATAAATATATTTTTTAGCATAATATATATTTGAAAGTTTTGTATTAACTATAGTTTAATTTCACTTGAGCACTTTGATTCTGGACAAATAAAAATTAATACCCAACTTTGGTGAGACCTTCAGCTCACTATCAAACTCAATTTTCCTTTTTTTTCAGATAAGTCCTTTTTATTTCTTTTTATCTGTATTAAAGTAGATTTTAGTGTTTTGATTTTTCAAAATTTTGCTAAATCCAATATTAAGGATGGAAAATAGACATGCAATAACAGGTTTTAATATTCACACCTAATGAATACAAAACTTAACCAATTTAGATTTCAATTGTAAAAATTTCAAATTTTTAAATTTTTAGTTCAATTTTTAAATTTTCGGTTCGATTTACTTTAATAACTCTTGTTGTTAAGAACTGATTAGTTTATTAATTAATCGATCAATTTTTGTAAATTAATACATTTTTATAAACTAAAATAAATTAATTAGTTTTCATTTAACAATATTTTTCAATTAAACTTAAAATTCTTCGACAGATAAGAACAATCTCTTTCAACCATATTCTAAATTATTTAATTTTATTCAATATTTTGCCGATTTTATAACGATGTAATATCTCTAGTTTTTAAAAAATTATTTACACTTAATCATATTTGAATTTGATAGTTTTTTAAAATTTGATCTTCGTACAAAATTAGACTGATATGATTTTTAGAAAAAGTTTTAATCATGATCCGACCTAACTTCTTATCTTTTTAATAAGAGTAGTATTGAACAATCTGAAGATAAATTAGGTTAAATTGGTTAAATCAAAGTTGGAATATATATTTTACTAAAAGAAAGGACTAGCTATAATTGCATAAAGGTTTGAATCCAAATTTAACTAGTGTCAAAAGGCATCGTCTTCAAACTTAAGCATGGTTTACTTTTTAATAAAGTAAAATATTGTAGATGTGAGTTACAATCACATGACAGATGGCAGATGACAGTAAAATTACTTTGCATACGTTTCAGTCACAAAGGAGCAATTACTAATTAGTCCGTCATTTTTAAGTAGAATATGATATCCTACCAAAATCCACTAGACAGGATGTCGTGAAACGCGCGGTGAAGTGGCGTGTAGGCTTGAAAGTGACGAAGATGAAAATTCGTACAGAGACGTTTGTCGTCTTCTTTCCCTTCACCTTCTCTTAGGCTATAAATCTCCTAAAACCCCCAAAAATTATATGAAAGAAAGGACCTGTAAGTGAAGACGATCGTTTGTTACTGGTAAGACTTCCGGTTCTTGTCCTTCATTTGTATGGTATGATGCGCAGTTCTGCGAATTTATGGTGGGTTGAGGTTATTTCTTGAATTGGTTTATTAAGGTTTGATGCGTAAGCGTGTTGCATTAGCATTGTTTAAGGATTTGGTGTAGTTAACCCTAACCTTTAATTTATAGGGCAAGAAGACTGATAATGGGTTTTGATTGGGAAATAAAATTGAAGAGAAGATGCATATGAATAGAACTGAAGAGTTCACCGCATTGTATTTTGTCAATATGGAGAAGGAATTTGGTTGAGATGCGTGGGGAAGCTAATGGCAAAGGGAAAATGTTAAGAGTGTTGGTTCTTTGGTGTAGATTCTGATTGTGACACTGGTTACTTTATATTGGAAATTGGTTTGCATTGTTAATAATTTTAAAGTCTTAGAGATACATGAATTTGGGGAAGTTATTGAATCCAAATAGGGAAGTTAGTAATGGGAACCATGTGCAAAAGATGAGAAGGGGTTGAGTGTTGAACGGATAATTACTGAATGCATTGGTTGGAAAACTTTGGGCTCACCAAGAGTAGACTAAAATATTTGGTGATTCTGGAAAAATATTATTGTTCTGCACTTTTTTCATTGGGCATTATGTGGCTTTCTTGATCTTTGCTCGTTTGCAAGCTTCAAGTCATTGGAATTTTGGAATAATTTGAGTTGTAGAAATTTTCTCTGGCAGTATATGCTTTCCCCTTCTCTTTGTTTTCTGTTGTTTTTTTTTCCTTGGTGTACTCTATGTATACTGGACCTCTGGTTTTACGAGACTTGCAACCAACTACTTAAGTGCAATTCACCTTACATTGACTTGGATCTTATGTTGAGTTATCTGAAACTCATTTTTTTTCCCCTTATTTAAACTTCCTCTAGTCCAACCAAATTCACAAGGTATCCCCAGAATTTCACTTTAAAGAGGTTATTGAAACACAAAATTCTCCCGAACTAAATTGTCATTTTATATTTCTGTTACATTTATACAATCTGTTTTCTGCTGATAAATTAAATCCTGCCTTGACAGTGATAAGCATGCTCGACTGCAGATGGTCAACTTTTCGGCAATTCATGAAAGCATGAGCTAGTGCAGATAGTGGAATTTCAACAATTATCAATGTCCAAGGTAAAAAAAAATACCGTAGAAGCTCCCGTCTTAAAATCAAGCATATGGGCTGTCTTCTCCATGTTTCTCTGGTAAAGTGCTATATACAATCAATGGCTGGTTTTGCAAAGCAATTTGCGTAGTATTTTATGTGGCAACTATTATTGTCATCCTGCAGCCTTTATGTCTTGAGTCATCAGTCATGCGTATGTCTGGAACTTCTAGGTATGACCTCTCTCCTCCTTTGGAGATGCTGCCCTGTCTTTTTGGTGAATTCTTGGAGACTGAAAGTGATCTTTAGTTCTCCTTTTCTGAGCTGCAAACAATGCTGCAAGTCATGTCAGAGCGGTGTCCTTGATTGCTGAAATAACTTTAGTGCTTCATGGTTCTCAAGATTGACCCACTACCGAAGAACCATGCCATCTACTGTTTATGTATTTCTACATTAGAAAACTAGAAAATGCTGTCTCATGTACACGTGTTTTGATAGTCCATTCCACACTTCACTGGTGATTTCTGAACTGAGTTGTGTAAATCTGTGATGTAGATTTGACAAGGTCTCGACAAGGTTTTTTTTTCAGCTGTTAATCGATATTTGTGGCTGTCTATCTTTTATTGGGGAGTGGGAGGTAAAAGGTTGATAGTTGATAGGTAAATTTTTGTCTTATTTTCTCAAAGAATAACATCCATATAAGATTACTTTGTTTTTTAATGCTGTATATTATGGATTTTAATGGAAAATGAAGTATTGGGCTGGAAATCTAGATTGGCTAGCCACTTTCGAGTTGCACAGTACGAACCTAGTTGTTTTACTCCTATGTCTAAGCAGAGATATATAAAGTTGTAAGTTTATTTGTTTGTGTACACATTACAGAGAAATATAGCATCTGCACAGGTGTGACATTTTCTTAATTGTTTCCATCACACATGAGAGGTAATGCCAGTTGCAGTCTTAGAGATATGAACATCCATGTTTCAGATATCTGCATATATGTGAGAGATATCTGGGCCTTAACTTTGTGAATTCGTTTTCCTTTTGTAATTGGGCCATGCCACTCAAATTTATTAGATGATATCGACCCCTACTAATTAGGCAAGTTTATAATCTTTTGTATGATCTAAAATCATCCAATGCCTAGGCCTTGGCACCAATTTTAATTGCACAAAGCTGTTTTGTTTACTGCATGCTTCGCACGATGTTGGAAATATCACATTCTGTGCTTTGCCTACAAATCCTTGTAAAGAGTCTTTTGGCTGACTTCAAGATAAGATAGTTCTAGTGCTGAAGAAAGATCCCACTCTTTTAATGTCACGGAAATATTTGGGAAAATTGCGCGATGCAGTTATTGTCCAAGAGGGACCTGTTTGTATATTTTCAGATGTGATATATTGTAGAGATTAACTGTATAATCGACCATTGTATCTGCTAATTGCAAAGTTGTAGGGTGAATATTAGAATGCACTACGTTCCTAAATTGGGGAAGGTTACTTTAGGACTATGTTTCACAATCCTTAACTGGCATCATTGAGGCATCTATGACTTATCAACTCTTATGTATAATGTGCCCATGGGATTCCTGAACATCAACATTGAAGGGGGAGGAAGGAGCTAAACTTTCTGTCCTACTGCAAATGTGAACAGCCATGCAAAATCTTCAGCGCAATTATAACTGGTGACGTCATGTGCCTCAGTTTATTTACATTCCTTCTTAATTATGCAGGTTGTAAAGAACTGTGCTTCATAAGATCTAATTGTAAAATGCTGTTGTGTTATTTGACTTCTACTTTCAGTAAATTTGTGTTTGATTTATTTCCAAGGTCAACAAGAAGCCTTAATTCAGTATGGCAGATTGTTTTCAAGAGGAACATTACACTTTCTCATCCGGGAAGAGTTATGTCCATAGAAAATTGATCTAGGTTAACATTCTTGTATGCAATGTGGTTTCATTCTAGTTTAACATTCTTGTATGCATTGTGGTTTCATCGAAGCGATTATAAATGATGTCATAAGTAATATAATGGGTTGCCAATCGGCTTTATATAGATCAAGCCACTCCAAGAGCTTATTCTTTTATAGTGGAGTATTTTGCTTGGTGGGGATCAACATATGACTCAGTGTCTTGCATGGTTTAATGCAGTTATAGTTCCTGGTTTCAAATATATATCTACAGGTGACATACTCAATTTTTGATCTGATTGGTTTTACCTTTATTTTGATGCTTTAGGTATTGCCTCATGGTTTTCCTGCTCAGGCTGGCTGAGTTGGAGATGGATGGAAATGTGGGAGTTTTCTCCAGTGTTGAAACCATGTGGGTTGACGCAATTTGCATTTGCTGCATCTGCATCTCTTGTACTGTAAACCTGAAAGGACAAACATCATCAGTAAGCTTGGCAAAATATTGGTTCCATGTGATAGTTGCTTGCATGCAAATGGTCTTTTTTTAGCTTCATAGGGATGTCTGAACCGTTTATGGTGCATGATACCTTCTTGTATAATCCCATGTTTTCTTGCCATAAAAAGTTTACCTTCTTATACAGCTCCAGATTTTCCTGATGAATAAGGGCACCCTGTGATGATAACTAAATTAGGTTGGTATTATGACTGGAAGAAGTATCATAATGTACACATGGGAAAGAGTGAAGAAGTTTGTCAGGACCTTTTCGCGTAGCTCTTGTATTTCATCAGTCAGAATTTGTTCCTGCAAGAAAATATTGATTTTGTAAAGGGAAGCGATGAAGGTGAAAGCTATATAGAGCTGGAACAGAAAGGATACTCTTACCTTTTTCATGCGGACACCTTTTAAACTCATTTCCAACTGATTCTCTAGATTTTTTAGGTCTTTGACACCCAAACCATAAAGTTGTTCTCCCATCAATTGCCTAGATTGTCAGATTGTACAAAATAGGATGTTAAAAATGCTGGTCTTGTTCAGTGTAGCTGCTATTATAAAGCTTTTTTCTAGAACTGTGAACTTGATTATATTGGCTAGTTTCATGTTAAAACTGTTCAAACTCATTACTGCTTCACGACTGTAGCTTTGTTTTGCTAGCCAATTCCAGTGCTTCTTGTTAGTTGCTTTGGCTTTAAACTTTATTTTCTTGTTTAGGCCTTATAGGAGGTGAGTGATCTTCATTGACTGGTTTTTAGGAATCACATGAAGATTGACTTTATAGTTAGGCATGGTTTGTTGTAATGTGTTCACGCAGTTGCTGGTCAACTAACAAGCATGATCTGAGACCACCTTGGAAGTTAAGGAACACATGCTGAACTGTTGTTTCTTATCAAGCATGACCTGAGACCACCTTGGAAGTTACGGAACACATGATTTGACTGTTGTTTCTTATCAAGCATGATCTGAGACCACCTTGCAGAATGTCAATTAATTTCCAATTTCCCTTTCGATAGCCTTGTTCTGATGTATTCGCCTCTAATATTAAAGATCATACCTGTGGTTCTCATGCAAGTTGTGTAATTGCTGGCGTAAGATTGCTGCCTCCCTTTGCCAAAACTAAGATCATTTTCAGGAAATTAATTAGAGCGCATACATCTCGAAGATCTATATGCTTGTGTATTGTGTAATACGCGTTTCGTACCAGTTCATGTACACGTAACTTCTAACATACATCAGAGAAACATGCTAGGTAGGAAATATTAAAAATGAGTTTAATGCATTCCAAGCTGATATGAACATGAAATGAATAATAGATTGAACAGCAACTTTTTCGCTAATTGAAGAATAACAAGCTAGGGTTCTGGTGACTATGAGGTATTAATAGATTTAACCATAAATTCTGGATGTGTTTATGCCTAAAACATGATGTAGGAAGCCTGATACGTCTACTGTCTGCTAATATGGTAGCCTCTGGCACTCCATTCTGTCTTTATTCCTCATGCCTGTCTTTGTCTTACGAGCTGAGGTACTAATTGGTTCATTTAACTTTGATGACACTAGCAGAATACGATTTAGCTTACATGTGAGAAGACATATTTACTGGTGCATGTTTCTTCCTTCTATGTTCTAGGAATGAGTGGAGTAAATCAAGATTATTTCACAAGTTATCTGTTTATTTCCACATAATAATAATACTGCGTTCACACAACTTGATAAGCGTATGTTGTGAGCATCTGCTCAATAGCTTCTCATTGCTTTAATATATCTTAAGAGGAAAAAGAAGAGCTTCCCTGAAAACGTATTGGTATTTTGCTAGGTCTTTTTTGATCGAGAATATTGAATAAGTACGAACAAAAAGACATATATAAAGAAGATGTCACAATTATTTTGAAATAGGTTACTAATTGAAGGGGTGAGGTTTGTCAAAAATTCATACTAATTTAAAGAATTATTTGTATTATTATTTTTTTTTGGTGCAAAAGATTGATTTTTGTAGACATTAATGCATATTTTGTTAAAATTGTAATCAATTATTTATGCATGACTAATGAGATAAAATTGCTAAAGAATTGATCATGATTGCTCCCTTTAAGGAACAGGAAAATGCATGATACTTTCCTTGTAAAACAGGAATCTTGGTAGTGGAAATGGGATGAGCTTATTGAAAGAGTGTACCTTGACTTCTGTCTTTGGATCCAGCAGTTGCTTATCGTCCTCTTGTGTGTTGTTGTATCGTTCAATCACTGCTTTCATACTGTTGATGGTAGATAAAAAATGGTTAGCTTCCACGAATCTGCTGTATTCAGAGAGGTATAACAAATGACATTGACAATGCTACAGAACTTGTGTAGTGTAAGCCCATGAACGAAATTCGTTGCAATCCCTCTTAAAAAATATGGAGAATGGAGTGGAATAAATGGGCGAGGGCAAAGACCATCGCAAAATCGTAACTAGTTACTAGCTTGTATGTTTTCATGCTATTCTCAAGTTTTGTGCCACTTAGTGTACACATAGAAAACCTAGTGTATAAATAGAAAACAGCTTGTCAACACCTTCACTGGACACTAACGATGACAAAAACAGTTCGTTAACACAATCTTTGAACGTTTTTATTGAAAAATATCTCGTTGACACAATTGCTGTTCACGTATATAACTGTAGGGTTATAGTAATTTAACCCTACAATTAAAAAACTTTATTGGTTTAAAGGTGTCTGACTAGTCTTACTTTGTGCAATGCTCTATGATCCTAATGCATGTGATCACAGTTGTGTTAAAGCCTCAATCTGGTTCAAACATATATGAAGTCATGATCGAAGGTTGTGGAAAATGCATATAGGTCGCAGACTTGAAGCAATACATGATTAGGGTATAACAGCTTGATAGAAACACATGGAAATTGTTTCTTAGACTTAATTTTGTCAAATTTTTTAATGATTAACTTAATAGAAAAAGTTGTATTTGTCTTTGAGAATATTAAAGGAGTTAGAAAAATTAAACAAACTAGTCTTTTGCCCTTAATGTTTCATTATAATACGAATTCTGTTATACCTAGCTAGTATTCAAAAGTGGAATCATATAGTTCAGATTGTCCCTACACATTATTGGTCAGAAAGATAAGTTAATGCTTCTCTTTAAATGGAAAGACACTAGGAATGAACTAGCAGATGACTTATTTTACTTTAGCAAGTGACAAAATCATCTTTCATTACTATTCCAACGAGACAATACATTTGGTCATAACCCAACCTTAGCCAGGGCTTAGTACTCGGTAACTAGACTTGCCAATTCATTACACACATTCCTATCTAAGTTTTGGATTACGGACTGTGGGTTAAATCACAGCTGCAAACTATTGTAACAATTGAAACGAAATAGAAGCAATTGCGACAAATGTGACTGCAATTATAATAACAATCAATTATAACTCAAACACAACCATAAATTAAAACCTTAATTCTTACACTACAACACCATAGACTAGTACCTAATGGAGATTATTGCTGTTCAAATATGTACTAAATAAACTATTATGTATATGTAATAACTCACAGACTATGTAATCTTGATAAAATACTTAAGAAACTAAGTACTCATACTTAAGTAATGATGAGCTGGATTCAATTGATATGTGCAGACTCAACATGTTTTCATTCCCAACATGCCATCCTCCAAGTTAAAGGTGGGAAGCAACCTCTTAACTATTACTTGGAACCTGAAACTTTTGGATTGATAGACATATGATAGATAAGTTTTAATTGGATAACTCTAGAGCGACTCTCTAATTTTCTAGACACACTTGATATAGCATGGTTTTCCCCTAACTACATTTAACCTACCTATATAGGTCTTACCATCTGTTAAGTACCCATCATTAATATTTCATCAAGATGTTACACTGACAAAATTGCCAATTTAGTTGCCAAGGAAATAGCATGCAATAAGAAGAAATTCTAGCAGAAATTTTCTCTTCTATGTCTAAATATTTTGGAAAAGGAGGACCAAAAGGACATGGTACTCAGAAGATGAAATCTTAAGAAATAAATGCATCTGTGATGACATTGAGTTTCTATGGGAAATTGGGAATCAATTCTTTGGTGATTACATTTCATAACTATGATTTTCTTCCAAATTTCTTTTAACTACCTCGCACGATTTCAATTACTCTCTAAATATTATTATTATTTGTTCATACATAGAATTTCTCTTTTTCCCATCGACTACATGAGCTTTTTCTTCAGTTGAATCTCCTCCTATCATTCACAATAATCGAGTACGAGAATATGAAAATTCTAATTAGCTTTCTTCTTTTCTTTTTCATAATACTAAATACTTGCATAATATTTTGTTGATTGCTGACATATATATGGTCTTATTGAATTCATTTCTTAAAAGTGAACTTCCCAAAATTATGAAAAAAAGAAGAACTGATAAAGCAATTTGCTTTTATTTCTAATTTTTTGTCATTGTGCATAATCATATAATCTGATAGGTCACAAAAACTTGTATCTGTCAATGAGACATTTTAAGTACCATTTCAAGAAAAGAATGCTTCTTTTAACTACTTTTTGTAAAATTTACCTAATTATTTAGATTTTATTTTTAACATTTTATAATGGTAAAATTTATAACCACTGTCATTCAAATGTATACAAATAAATTGTTCAATATTATTGCCCTTCAAATATGTAATAAATATACTAATGAGTATATGTAATAACTCTTAAATTATTTAATCTTGATAAAACACTTAAGAAACTAAGTACTCAGAATTAAGTAATAATGAGTTGGATTCAATTGATATATTCAGACTCAATATATCTTCATTCCCAAGGAGTCATCCTCTATGTTAAAGTTGAAAGGCAAACTCTTAACTTCTACTTAAACCTTAAACTTTTGGACTGATAGATATATGATAGATAACTTTTACTGATTGGATCACTCAAGAGCCACTCTCTACTTTTCTAGACACACCTGATTTAGCATGGTTTTCCCCTAACTACATTTAACCTAGTTACACGGGTCTTTCCATTTGTTAAGTACCCATCCTTAATATTTCATTAATATATTACCCTAACTAATTTTGTTTCCCAGGACATGTGTGATACACACCAAATACCTCAAATTAATGGACTTCAGTGTCAACTTACTTAACACTCAAATTAAGGTTTCAGATTCATAAATAACAGTTTGAGTTATACTTAAAAGCGAGAACTTTCTTCAAGGTAAATCTTCAGGCTAATAGGTCGAAAATATATAAACATTGCCTATGAATTCTACCATTAACGCATAATTAAGGATATATAGAATAAATCATATTAGAGGTCAATTTGATCTTAATAGTTGTAAGAGTTAAAAAAGATTTGATCTCTCTATCTAATCTCTATATGAAGGATTTAGATCATATTTCATTATTATTATTATTATTTATCAAATTTACATAATTACATTTTATAACTATAATTATCTTCCAAAATTTTCATAACTACCTCCCATGATTATAATTACTCTCTAAATATCTCAGAGCTACCTCTCATAACTACAAATACTTTCCACAGTAGTTACCAAAAAATTAGTATATATTAGCATAGAGATATAAACATATTACCCATATCAAATGATTAGTATTAGCATTTATTGACACATATATCTTCAACAATAAGTCATGACCCAGGAGCAGAAAATTCATTCCCTAGATTAAATCCAGTTCCCTGGTCCTAAAATCTTATTGATGATGTTGAAATTAAAGCTATTAGCTTTATATTAGTTCATCCATTACACGACAATTAACTCCAAAGAACATTCATTTTCTCAAGCATAAATGCTTGTATTGCAGAAGAATTTCTCATGGTCTACCAAACCATACGTGTAACTAGTAACAACTATGCTCAAATTTTCAGAACATAAAAACTATTTTTGAAGTTTTCCAGGTTGATTTGGAAGTCATAACTCGGCCAAGAACTCAAGAAGATGACATTTATTTTGATGAAGAGTATGATATATCCAACATAAAACAAGAATGAGACATTACCCGTGATTGTTATAAACAAGCACAAATTGATCCACTTTTCCTCCCAAAGAGAGTACTAGCTAGATCAGTAGGAAGAACTGAGTAGTTAACTGGCTAATCATCAATGAAGGAAGAGAGAGAGAGAGAGAGAGAGAGAGGGACTTGAGGCGAACAGTGGACTGGAGAATATATTGTCAAGTAATTACCTGGTGTTTGAAAATTCATAGAGCTTTCCTGTGCTCGAAAAAATCACGAGTCCAACTTCTGCATCACAAAGAATCGCCAACTCTTTAGTCTTTTTGATCAAACCCTTTCTCCGTTTAGAGAAAGTCACCTGCCTGCTCGTCGAATTATCGATCCTTCTTATCACAATCTTCCCTCTTCCCATCACCTCTACTTAAAATCTGTTCTAGGGTTTCTGTGACATTGAAAAAAATGAAGAAGAAAAAAAGCCCCTTTTATGAACCAGACACCAAAAGGTTGTTATAGCTTAAGATAACAGAGAACAGTAATGGAAGCCAAAAGACTTACCGGGTTGAGCCAAAGGAAGCTATTTCCTAACCAGTTAGTGGCAGAGGCTGGTCTAGGGCATTACAAGCGACAAAAGGTTAAGTTGATCTGATGTGAAAGCAAAACTGTTAGCTATAGAGTTATTCTTTTCATGTGTATTTTTCTTTTGAAATGCTAGATGTGGAATGTTTTCTGTTTATCATTTTTCTTTTATGATCTTGCTGACAACACAAGAAAGGTCTGAAGAGTGAGTTTACACCACATGTTGATGTTGGATTAAAAAGATATGTATACATCTTCAAACTTAATTCATTACTTTCTTGCCCGCCGTCAGCTGTATCAGTTACTGACACATGGGAGAATACTTAAGGAGAGGCATTTAAATAAAAAAATAAAAAAAAATAAATATATATGACGAAGTTTCATTAATGCTGTTCTAGAAGTTTGATATATATATATATATATATATATATATATATATATATAACGACGTTTCATTAATGCTGTTCAAGAAGTTTCATCATCTTTTGTTTTTTGATAAAAATACTCTTAGGTATTTAACATAAAATGTAAGACTTGTACTTTTAGAGAAATAAGGTACATATATAGATAAAGATTCCTAGTGTAGACACTAGACAGTGTTGCTAAGTACAACCAAGAAATCAAGAAATTTGGACAACCAAAAGCAATCTAGAGAGGGTGCATTTGCTGCTGGTAAGTACAACCAAGAAATTTGGGAGTTCCTCCACATGTCAGAAAAAGTGTTAGAAGTTAGAACTCCAAAGAATGAGGGATTAGAAAGAGAGCATGACATCGGACTTTTAAAGAAGCATCCAATTCAGGTAAAAGCAAATTCAAGTTGATTGATTGACGGATGTTAAACCAAAATAATATGAGTGCCGAATTTGTTTCAGGCCCATTTTCTGGTTGGTGCTTCCTTTTTTCACCACTTAGTAACATTAGGTGGTTGACACTACCAAACCTAAACCTTCCTATTTGTGCCTTTCAAAACTACTACACATCACTTCACTTTTTATTTGCTTAAACTCCTTTAGAAAAATACGCCACTTGCATGCTTGGCTATTGGCTTATTAGCAATGGAAAATCGTCTTTAGGATATGATACTATTTAAAAAGAGAAAGGGAAAGCAAAGCAAAGATAAAAAGATCCTTTGGGGGATAGTTTTCTAGAGTTGGTACAACTTATTAAGTGAAGATTAGTGCTAATGGATCCTAAACAAACATATTCTTTGGTACCACTTTTCACCTTACATAAGAATTTTAAAATAGAACATATGATTCGCAATGCTTACCACAAATAGAAAAAGGAAAAAGAACATAAAATGACCAAATAGAGTAATTCCAATAAAGGATATATACCATATATTAAAACTAATTGACCAAATATTTGATAAGTTTACTGCGTTTTTTTAGTAATTATAAATATCTTATTCTTTGAATAAAAGAATACCACTCTTAAAAAATGAAATGATAAATTGATTTTAATGTCTTATTTCAATGTTAACTTGAATACTTCTTTTGAGTATCTTTATTGCAAAATTATAATAGATGTGTTCATAATATTTTTCATTTGTTGAAATCACCATAAATCACAACATTCAATTATTCTATCGTTTTCCTTTATTAAATTTATTATTATCATTTATTGAGAGTTATTTAATTTCTATAAATTCTTTTTAAATAGTTTAATTAAAACTTACCTATATGAGATTATAAATTAAATTATCTTTTTTCGAAATATTTTTACTTAATTATCGTTCTATTCATTTTATGTAAATGGTAAAAAGGCAAACATATCTCAATGAGACTCAATTCTCTACATTTTTTAGTTACTAGTGATTATTTCTACTTAATTTGTAAAGTACACCACTTAAAAGTTTTGTTTTCGCATGATAACATTTCAAAATCTGGAGGAGAAGTAAGTGATTAAGAGCTTAATCGATCATGGGGAATTATGCAGTTAAACCGCAATAACATAATCCTAAAACTTTAAGTAACCAATTGTCAGAATCACGTTGACTGAGACACGTGAAGCACTAAGTAAACAATGCTAATGAATCCACCTTTCGAGGAGATTTCGGGCACGCTTTCTCTAATTAACCAATGTTAATATATCCTTACAATTAAGCTCCAAATCTGAACAATCATCTTGGTTTTTGGGGAAATTGGAAATAAAGAGCAAGAAGGAGAGGAAAAAACAATTACATTCTTATGTGGTTCAGTTGTAAAGCCTATAGTCACCAACACAAAAATGACAAAAGATTATAAAGTGCATTGATTATCAAATTTAGCTCAATTATATATAAAGTAGAAAAGTATTTTGTTTTAGGGTTAATTATTAAAAAAAGTCCAAATTTTCGTAAAATTTTCAATTATAACCCGAACTTTAAAAAATAGCAATAAAATACTCAAACTTTTAATTTTTTCTATTATAACCCGAACTTTAAAAAGTAATAATAACATGTTCAAACTTTTATTTTTTTTAATGCTAGCCCATCGTTAATGTTTTTGATGAGTTGTCGCGAACTCTCAAGTAATAAAATTTCCTAACTTACCTAACTACTATATAGCAGGGCAAGTCAGGGTCGATCCCACAGGAAGCTAGGATGCGCTAAAGCTATTCTAATGTTGTCCAAAAGGAAAACAATAAGAAAAGAAAAAGGAAAAAAAACATAAATTTGAGAGACATTAAAATTAAGGTGCTGTTTGGTTCCACTTTTATTTTTCTGTTATTGTTTTGGTTTTTGTTTTTTGTTTTTAGTTTTTGTTTTTTTCTAAAAAAATGAAAACCTGTTTGGTTGAGATTTGCAATATAAAAACTGAAAACAAAAACTTGTTTGGTTGAAATTTCTAATAAAAAATTGAAAACAAAAATATGTTTGGTATTATTATTATTATTATTATTATTATTATTATTNNNAAACCCAAACCCTCTCCTTAGATTCAGAGTGGGAAGTCTAGCATTGCGAAGGGCCCACACGACCTTAAGAGTATGAGGCTTAAGCCATAATCACACAAGCTAGGACTATGTAACCTAGAAAATTGGAATTCTAGACTAGTTGGTTAAGTATCCTAACAAATCCGACTAACCTATTGCCACTTGTGGAAATCGCCAAGGATAATTATGTATCAAATGGCTCAATCCTAGCAATTGAACTAAGAATTACACCTAAGGTAGCTAATCCTAAGCCTTAATTCCTAATTCATAATACTTTCTCGGAATTCCAATTCAATCCTGACCTAAATCACAAAACCCAATTAATTCCAAGTCAATTCTCACAATTATTAAGCTAAAATTTCATCATTAACTTCTAACCCAAGACTAAACTAGCTAAACATAACTAAAATAATTAAAACAAAATTTAAACAAACTAATAACATAATAAAATAACTAAAATAAATGGCTGAAAAATTAAATAAAACACAAGAAATTAACAAACTAAAAGCTAGAAAATTAAGAACAACACTCAAATTAACCAAAACAAAGTATTTTATTAACAAATAACAATAACCAAGTTCAACAAAAATATTTAAACAAAATACATCAAAGATAACAAGTATTTAAAGACTAAAACAAGAAATAATAGTGCAGAAAATTAAAGAAGAAGAAAAACTAAGAAAACTAAACAAAGAAAAACTAAGAAAACTAAACAAAACCTTAAAAGGAAGCTCCTCTCCACTCTTTAAAAGATTGTCGTTTTATTGCTTAGGAATCTCCTTAATTGAGAGCCTCTCTTCATGTCGTTTTAAGCTCCGTTCCAAGTCGTTTTTGTTGCTCTTTTAAAAACTCTCCAAGCAAGCTATGTGCTGCCTTTTCAAGCTACCAAGAAAGTTATCCTTTCTTTTGCTTGGCCAAATAATGCTCCTGGGAAAGAAAGCTTCTTCGCTCGTTTATGCTTTAAGGCCACCACTTGTTAACAATTCAAGGAAAGCTCCAAGTTTAAATGTTGTTGTCTTCATTTTTGTTTTATGCTGTCACCAACAAGTTATAATCTCCTTTTACTTTGTGCCTTTTTCTTGTTAAACATTTGTGCTCCAATTTGCTTTAGAATCTTGTCTTTGGTCTCAAATATATATCAACATATCCAACCTAGTAGTCAATACAAATTGAACATATCCAACCTAGTAGTCAACACAAATGAAGAATTTTATCTTGAAAATATGATTGAAATCACATGGAAATACATATGAAAGTATAAGATAATTTATTTCTATCAGTTTTCGTTAAGTTTTTTGACGTAGCTTGTCACGTGTTTTAGAAATCTTAATTTTTAATACACGTCAGCCAAAATTAACACAACAAATGAAGATTAATGAAACGACGTCATTGTTTAAAAATAACCTAAATTATATTACGCAGTCCCGAAGACCTTACGCTTTGATTTCAATTTTTTCATTCGTTTTCAGTTTGTTCTCTCGACACCCTCACTCTTCGATTTTCAGATTAAACAGCCCCGACGCCCTTACACTAAAGGCATCAAGATAATGAACTAAAAACGAAGAGCTTACTAGTGCAGTATGCTATAATGCTAACGTAGTTTGGAGTGTCAGAAGAACAAACAAAAAATAAATATCTAAGGGTATCGGGAGAACAACAAATAACGTCAGGCTAGAATTAAAGAAAATTGAAAGTTTCAGCATTTTGTTGTCTTTTTTAAAGTTTGGGCTAAAATTAAAAAATTTTGAAAGATTGAGCATTTTATTGTTACTTTTTAAAGTTCGGGTTATAATTAAAAATTTGATAAAAGTTTAGGTTTTTTTGGTAATTAACCGTTTTGGTAATTATGTAGGTTTTATAGTAAAAAAATCTAAATAAGTAAATAGCACCTAAACTACTTATTATTGAATATATAAAATGTGAAAACTATGTATTATTTTCTATACTAAATACTAAATCCTTAGTAGTTGAAATGTTGAATGCTATCAATGTTAAAAATGCATATGAATTTTGATATTCCAGATGATTTTTTTAAATGAATTATCAAAAACAAGAAACATAATATTTTTTGTCATTTTTGTTGACTATTTTTCCTTAATATTTATTATTTTTGCTAGTTTCTTTTTTCCTTTTTTTATTAAACCCTAAATTACATAAAACAAATAAAAATAAAGGTAGAAGAGGTAGATTGCTGGAATAAAAGATAAAATAGTAAAAACTACACTTTCTATACCTTATGAAATTGAAAGTTACAAATTGATTTAACTGCATAATTCCTAAATACAACATAATATCTCTATACTAAGTCCCAAAGGATCTATTTTAACATCTCTACAATAGATGTGAATCTCTGTTTTTATATGATCACTTGGCAATTGAAGAACACTACAATTAATATAATTATCAAGAGGATTTAGAGGGAGAGTGAAGACACCAATAATCAATCACTAGCGTTTGGTGATGGGTCAGTCGAGAGACATCAAACGCATTAGCAATTGGCCAATGCACATGTGAACATGGATTGTTTAGAACAGTGAGATTCGATTTTGCATTAGGCCCTCAGATTAAGGAATCCCAAGCTCAAATCAACGATTAGTATAGATAAACTGCGCACTTTTTAATGCCTCCTGCTCCCAGCTTGGCCAGGTGTCAATCATCAACAAATTATATAGTCACATAGACCAAGGCAAAAGGCGGTGTCAGCAACATTTCCCAATAGATTATCATCCCAACAATGGAAAATGTCGACTCAGAGACCTAACCTCCGCCAATCAAAATCACTTCTTTTTAGTTGTGATGCTAAGAGTTGTATAAACTAATGAGCAAGCACGTGAACTTTTTTCATGACTTCCGAATTTTCTTCGACCAAGAAAGGAAAGCTAATGGCATTATCTATTTTCTAGAGAGGCGGAGAGGCATGTTTCTGCTATCATTGATAATGGGTTCAACTTAATCGGATCAAAAGATTTAAATTTAATCAAATATTAAGATAGAATTTAGATTTTATGTTAAAATTTAAATTAATAAAATTATATAAAAATTCAATTTAAAGTCTACTTAATATTTTACTCACTTTGATCATTCTTAATCTTATTAAATTTTTTAAAGAATGTAATTCTTTTTAAAGAACTTCTGTGTTTAAAGATGTAATTTTGATGACTCAAGTTATAGGTGAGCAAACCCATATTACGATATAATTGTTGATAAGTCTTGGAACTTGTCCATTTCTACTAAAATACGTAAATTTATGACCATTGGAGTTAGTTCTCATCAGGAATTAGATTACCCTCAAAGCATGAAGTTATGGTCTGACTTCCTTGTGCTCCAAAAGAACTAAAGAAAAGGGCAAATACCTCTATGAATGATCTACTCATTTGCTTGACCTTTGCTATCTCATGGCGTTGTGGATAGACTAGTTATATGTTATCTCAATTACATCACCAAAGCTTAGAGTTCATTTATGGAAAAAGGAGTAGGAAAGAAAGAAAGAAAAAACATCAAAAAGTATAATCGGATCATATCTCTAGCTCTTTCTTTTTTTTTTACTCCAAGAACTTAAGATTTTCTTGCAAAGATATGTCAGAAACGTAATTAACTAAAGTTTATTACGTTTTTTCTTTTTTCTTTTTACCTAATTAGCTAACTACGTAATACAACATTCTTGATATTGTCAGTTTGAGGAGATGATCACATACTGTGGTCGGGAGGTGACTCAAGTCGAATATAATCATACATGACCCCCCGGAAAGGGTCTCCGACTCGGCCTCCGTTTCTTGACTGAGTGAGATAAATAGTATTGTTTCCTCTTTCAAACAGATAGTGAGGAAATTGAATGCTATACAACCTGTACAAGCCATGAACTCCATGCCTTGCAATGGCGTTGTCTCTTCCAA
>JANZLC010000202.1:3094123-3119665 GCA_026413385.1 Erythroxylum gracilipes | reverse complement strand
GGGGCCAGAGGATCTCCCACATAAATGGACGGCTTGGATCAAGGGAGACAGGGTAGGGCTAGAATAAGGGGGCCAGAGGATCTGGCCCCGCAAATATGATACCAAAACTTGAATCCCTTCACCTGTATTCTTTTGCTTAAAAGATACAAAAACAAAAGGGGAACTATGGCCCAATTCCCAATTTTGTACTTACTTTTTTAATCACAACAGTATCAGAGAACCACCTAATACTAATTGGTCATGAAGTCATCGTATTTCGCTCTACTTTCGGCTGTGTACTTGAGATTCTAACTATTTTATTTGCGACCAAAATTCTACTTCTTTAACCGCAGTGGACGCGGCGTCCCGTTGAATGCAAGAAAGCTAATTGATTGCGTCGAAACTACTTGGGAACGTGGTTCAAACGTAGCCTAAAGCAGCTTTGAGTTCTAATCCAAGTACTGTAGGTCCTTTTAACTTGGTATCGCTTATATATACAAGGACCATCCAATCAATTTTTACGTTTGTCCTATAAGAAACAGAATCATCGTCTAAGATGAGTCTGGCTACGAACTCTACTACTACAAATGGTGTTTAATTCCTACGCTGGAATTCTCCAATCCCTTACCTCTTTGGGGGTTTAGCTCTTTTGCTGCTACTCATTGCCGTGGCATTGATTATTCTTGTTTTTTCCTACAGAAGGTCATTGTCTAACTCTCGAAGACAGGCCAATCTAGAAAAAGACGTCAAACAAGTTGAAGTGAAAATTGATGTGGAGCCCCCGTTCGCTGTGATCATGGCCGGTGATGAACAGCCCACGTTCTTGGCAAAGCCAGCCTGCAATTGCCACAAGGAAACTAGTTCAGAGGCTCCAGTTTCAAACAAGAACTGAATTCTTTCTCTGGTGATCTTTTTTTTTTTTTTGTCCTCTGTAATTAGGGTTAGAGATGATCAACAAAATTTGTAGTACTAATTGTTTTTTGTGTTTTAAGATTGCGGGAACATATGTAGAGACATGCTAGGTGCATGTACTTCAATTTTGTAGGTGACAAAGAAAAGTCTGCAATTTTTGCTTGTCTCTTTTTCTTTAAGCTGTTATCCTATATTGATTTTTTTAAACCTGAAAATTGTCATGTTCACAAATCTGCTCCTCTTTTCTTCCCACATAACTGTAAACGAAAAAAAAAAAAACGAGAAAAGATCTGCTATAAGATGGACGAAAAGGGTAGGGTCCAGTGAGAATATATATGACAACGGTTTTTAGATATCAGCCGTTAAAGCTTTTCTGGCTGTAAGAAGCATGGTAGGTACAAAAGGTCTATTTGGGTTGATGACGAAGATGAAAAGAAACACGCTTGCAGCGGACCACTCGGACTCAGGTCATTGTTGGCAAGGACTAGCTATCGTGGTGAACAAATTTTAGTGGGTTAATGTGTCGATGAATCCTTTTGCTGACCATAATCTGCAGGCACATCAGATGATGGCTTTTAGCTGTAGAAATCTTTTCCCTTTACAATCCATGATTACTGTTGACTTGGAGTAATCTTACGTTACATTTCACATCCCCTATAGATAAAACCACCAAAGAACTTAAGTGACGATAGAGGTTCAATACCGCGTCTCTTCAATGGATATTAACAATCTGCTATAAGAATATATCAGCCGTTTAGGAGGAGAGATGTGGTAACATGCAAACGTGTCCCTTTTTTACCATTCCACTGATGTGAATAGACTGATGAGAATCAGAACAAATTCTTTCATTAGGCAATTAAACACCAAATAGCATGTTAACGAGGAGATGGGTAGCAGCTGATTTGGCATCCTCTGCCTATTAATTTTACATATTGATCTTACGAGTTTGATGAATTCCTGTCCTCAACAAGAACTACTGTTTACGTTTTACTCTCTCCTTTTCTGATCTGAGCAGCCGGGCAGACCCTCCTACTGTTTTTCTGTACCATTCCTCCAGATTAACACAACTAGATGGAATGAAAAATGTGTTCAAAAAGTTAAGTGGGGTGGTGAACAATGTGGTTGACATAAAATGAAGTTTTAGTTGGTGGCTTGATTGCACAAGTAATATTAAAAAAAAGGTTTTTGAAAAGATGGACGTACTCGTGATGGCTTTGCTGAGAATTGAGTAAAAGGAAAGACAATAGAGCAGCAAAGAATGTTGGGAGGTTGATAAGTAATTGTAAGTTATTAGTTAGTGCGCAAATGATCATCACAAGAAACATGTGATTAAGTGAATCCAAGTCACGTTGGCTTTCACAAGAAGTAGCTTCTCTTCTATTTTTATTACTGGTTATCATTAATTCCATAAGTTCTCTCCTAATTGACGAGAGAAGCAATTCCTTTTCTTTTTATTGAATAGTTGTTGTCTTTGAACAAATTCTGAAGTTGATGCTTCATTTCCTCAACACTTTCTCATCGAGTCCTTACCTTCCCATCTCTCTCTCTCTTTTTTTTTTTTTGTTATCAAGTTGATTCAGTGACAAATTAACGAGCCAACCTCCCTTAAACTCTCTCACCTCGCTGCCTTTAACTTGTGGATGAAAATTTTAGTATGTTGCAATTAGCCCCAAGGTGTGACCTGTGAACTTATTGTTCCTTTAATAATTTCTCACCAACTTTGCCACTATACTTGTCTTAATGAGTTATGAACCACACAAGCTCAAGCATATTCCCATTTTATCCTTGCTTTATTAAGTTTCATTCTTCTACAACAATAAGGTTCGAGCCATTGAATGCCCATAATCTTAAACAAATTCTTCATGAAAGTTGTATACAGATGTCGGAAAATGGAAATCATAGTATAACATTATATCATAATTTACCGAAATCAAATATTACAGTTATAATTTCCTCAATTGCTATACAAATATATAAATCCTATTACATTATTAACAACACACAATATAACCTCTTTTAATAATTTTTTATGAAATATATAATATGCACCCACGTCAATGAGGTGGCATGAGAGACCTAGTTTCAGAAAAGCAAGAGATAAGTGAAATGCTTCCTTTTCATTCCTTCTAAGTTTTAACGCACCAAAATCAATTGGTCCATTTATTTAAAAGTTCTTCTAAAATCCTAAGATTGTAAATAACAATTATGAACAAGGTAATGATGACGTCATTTTAGTACAACTCAAAAGGAAACCTACCACAAGTGACGCAAACTAGACCAAGGACTTGGGTGATTGACACCATAAGGAGCCAACCCCTCCACTAGAGGATGACCGGAACATTAAGAAAAAATGATTTTGGACTCAAGGTGAGGATGAAACTCAACATTTACCACGATCCTTTCGAGACACTCTTCTACAGAGGAACACCCTAGAGGAGCAGCATCAATTTACAACTGACCAGGGTGGAGTTGATAGAAGAGGATTGATAATAAATCGTGAGGGTCCCATTCCTTCGATAATTGGGAATGTTGGACTTATTAATTGGGAATGTTGTTAAGATAGATTATTCGACTAAGAATGCATCGAGAGAAAAATATGCATGCATCGCTGTTGAGGTTGACCTAAGTAAGCCTTTAGTGTCGCAAATTATGGTGGATGGAGTTCTTCTACAGGTGGAGTATGAAGGATTGCCCACTATCTGCTTTACATGTGGGAAATATGGTCATTTATACATTGCTTGCCCAAAACATACTAAGCAGGGTAAGGAGTCTGGCAATTCGCACAAGGAAAGTGAGGAAGTAGCTACGGTCGCTAGCAATGCAGGACTGTTGGCAACTTTGGTGGACTTAGAGAAGCCAACTTATGGTTTGGATGATTGTTTTGTGGAAGGGACGCAATTGGAAAAAGCAAGTCTCGAATCTACCAAAGTCATCGTCCAAAAGTGGAAGTGAGGCTCCAAAACACAGGTCCTAATTTGATGTGATAGTACATCCTGAAAGTGAACTTCAGGAAGATACTTCGGCGGGCAACTCAATGCATGACACAACTTGTCCAAATTAGATTCAATTGAACCCACCACACTAGAACCTTCCTGCTACTAGCAATACTACTAGAACTAACCAAAAGCAAACTATGAGGAGACTCTGGATATGAAGTCATAATTTCTCCTTCATATGGCTTTTAGCTGTATCATATGGATTTGTTAAGGGGCAGTGTCCTCTAATTTTCGGTGGAATCTTCTTCATATTTACATAATGTATTAGCCTGATCTTATAGCTTTGTTGGAAACTCGTGTTTTTGCGATAAAAGTGGATGAATTCATTCGATGCAGTGGTTTCACCTGCTCTCATCACATTGAAGTTGTTGGTTTTGGTGGAGGCATCTGCTTCTTTGGCACAATAAATTGCGAATCAAAATTATTGGAAATAATTTTCAATATATTCATTTAGAGATAGAATAGTTGCAAATGCGGAAATTTAATATATTGGAAATTCAATATATTCATTTAGAGTGGGCATAGTTGCAAATGCAGAAATTCAAAATGCCATTTTCAGTATGAAGCCGATGAAGGATCCAGGTCCCGATGGAATTTCTCCCATCTTTTTCTAAAAATGTTGGAGTGCGGTCAACACATTTGTTTGTAACTTTGTGCGAGACATTTTTAGAACTCAAACCCTTCTGAAAGAGTTAATCGAAGCTTTCCTCATGCTTATCTCGAAGATGGAGAATGCAACCTCTATCAAGATGTTTCACCCTATTAGTCTATGTAATGTTATTTACAAGACACTTTCTAAAGTGATAGTCAAAAGCTTAAAAGGCGTCCTTCCCTCGATTATTGTCCCAGCGCAAATGTTCTAGGTGCAAGGGTTTTCTGGTGATCAAGGTGGACTTGGAGAAAGCGTACGAAATGCTTTCATGGGATTTTTTATGTGACACCTTATGACAATTGAGAATTCCGGCAGGTTTGATAAATCTGATCACGGACTGTGTGACATCGTCCAGTATGCGCCTTTTAATTAGCGGTAAAGGCTCGGATATTTTTGTCCTTGTAAAAGGTATTGGGCAAGGTGATCCTATACCACCATATATCTTTGTCTTGTGTATTGAGCGACTTGCACAAGATATAATTCAATCTATGGAGCATGGACCGTGGACTCCTTTTCGATTTAATAGTAAGAACCCTCCTATCTCTTATCTATTTTTTGCATATGATTTGTTACTTTTTGCTGAAGCTTCCAAGGCACAAGTCCGAATTGTCCAGAAGTTGGTGGAGGATTTCTGTACTCAATCAGGGTTAAGAATCAACGCTATTAAAACTATCATTTTTTTTTTCACAAAATGTGCCAAAATAGGCGAAAGCCACACTGTCTCGCTAACTAGGCTTTCAGGCCACAAAAGATCTAGGTCGATACTTGGGCATGCCAATTCTATATGGGCAAATTACCAAGAGAATTTATTAAGGCATTATAGAGAAAGTACATAAATGACTTTCGGGTTAGACTGCTTCCAACCTTTCATTGGCAGGTCATGTGACGTTGGCCAAGAAGGTGCTACAGAGCTGTCCTTATTTTGCTATGCAAACGATTAAACTTCTTTATTATCTTTGTGACAAGATCAAGCACCATGTTCTTCAATTTATCTGGGGCTGATGCACTACTAATTATAAGCTCAGCTTAGTGGTATGGGATGATCTGTGTCATCGTAAAGAAAATGGAGGTTTGGGGGTCAGAAAGCTTCGAGTTATGAATGAAGCATTCTTTATGAAAGATGGAGGACAGTTAATTCACTTCATTGACAATATATGGGTTAAGGCATTGAGGGCAAAATATGGAATTTAGGACACTGTGCCATCAATGCTAAAGAGGATGCATTCATCTTTTTGGAAAGCGATCAGATCTTTGTGGGGTAAACTTTTTGTTGGCCTCGCTTGGACTATCAGTAATGGAAAAATGGCTAGCTTATGGACTAACAGATGATCGATCAATGAGCGTCCTCTGGCAGCATATATGATTAGTGACATTCCAGAGAATACTTTCATCGAGCTAGCGAATGCTTTTGTGCAATCGGATGGGAGCTGGCATTGGTGTCGATTGGAAGTATGGCTTCCTCCTGGGATCCTCATGAATCTAGCTTCGAGTCTGATTCTGCTTTCCTTAGACGGAAAGGATGAGTTTTATTGACAACATTCAGCTAATGGTCTATTCCTAGTTAAGTCAGCATATGTCGTCTTAATGGAGGATGACGAGCCCCCTAGGACCAATGAGTGGACGAGAATTTGGAAGTGGAAGGGTTCAAAGCGGATCAAATTTTTTCTTTTGTTAGCAACCAAGGCCAATCTCCTTACATGATGGGAGTTAGCTAGTAGGCATGTGATTATTGATACGCGTTGCCAACGTTGTGAGGAGGATATGGAGACATTAATTCATGCTTTACGAGATTGTCGATGGGTCAGATTGGTGTGGAACCAATTAGTGCCGGTGGATTTCTGGTTTGGATTTTTCTCTTTACCTCTTCAAGCTTGGCTACAGCAACACAACTTGAGTAATAAATGATAAATGGAGCATTAGGGAGAATGACGATTGGGATATTTATTTTGGGGTTGTAGTTTGACGTATATGACTTAGCGAAACCTAAACCTTTTCCAACAAAAGGACTCCATCCTGTCTGTATAAGTCAAAGACATAGAACCATAGTTTATGAAATTAAGCTCATTTATATGAAATGCTCCATTCATTCGATTAATGTGCAGCACGATGGAGAGCGGCCATGGCAGTCTCTAGTGCGTGGTTGTTGAAATTGAATGTGGATGGAGTTGTTAACCCAACTACTGTGTTATCTACAGGGGGTTGATGAGACACCATAATGGTGCATATATTAGGGGCTTTGCTATGACTATAGACAAGGGGCTCTTACAACCGAGCTTACAGATATTTTTCAAAGCCTGTGGTTTGCATGGTGTCAGCCATTAATCAAATCCCCAACGGGGTAGGTGTTCACAACAATGGGCAGTTAATACATAGTGTTAAAAAGCTCATATGTTGAGACTAACAAATAACCATCCAATACGTGCCAAGGGAGGCTAAGGGGTGTGCGGATTTTATTGTGAAGTATGCTTGTTATCTTATGCATGGCCCTCATGTTCTACTCTACCCTACGCTTGGGTTGGGTGAATTATTGTTGTGTGATAGTAAATTTCATCCTACGAGGAAGTTGTCACTAGGCTGGTTGCCTTTGTCTAAAAAAAGGATAAAGAAAATCTCATGTTCATATATACATATTTAGATTAATAAATATTTGAAATTTTTTATGTAATTACTACCAAACAAGTTCAAGAGTAACAATTGTGTGTAACTAATGAAAAAGGTATGAAGAAAATTTAAATAATACATATATCATATAAAAGGTTGTTAACTCTTTACATCCAAAAAAGCATTCCTACTTTGTACTTTTACTAATATTGGTTTGAAGTATCATATTGATTACAAAAAGAATCGAGTTTGACACTACAATTTAAATAATGAGACTGCAAGATGCTTTGATCCTTAAATTACCCGGAACATTCATTCCTAGTTACCTTTTATGAATGATCTTTCCATTTAACTCCAGAATCAAATTAGGGTTATTTAGTACATGAATTCTCTAAATCCATGACATGCTTAAAAAAGGAATGATGTAACCAAAAATATATACCCTTATCTAGCATTGAGTACTGCAAGAAAAGACTTAGAGGGCGGTTGGTTCACATAGGGAATAGTAATAAGAATTAGAATGAATATAGTGAGGAATGAGAATGGATATAATCATTATAATCATGATGGTTGGTTAAGAGGAAGGAATAATTAACATTACCATTGATAGTAGTTGGTTTGTTTAAAATATTGAGAAATAAAAATTTGTTATATTTTAATTAATTAAGTAATTATATTTAATTAATTATATTTTATTACATTGTAATTAACTAATTAATTATATTCTAACCAATTAATTATATTTCAATTAATTAATTAATTATATTTCAAATAATTACATTTTAATTAATTATATTTTAAATAATTACATTTTAGATAATTATATTGTAATTAATTATATTTTATATTTTAATTAATTACATTTTAATTATATTTTAATTAATTATAGTTTAATTATATTTAATTAAAAAATTAAAAAAATATTAGTGTTTGCGGGAATCAAAACCATTCCTCCCACATATGAGGGGTATGGACTATTACCTAAAACTGGGTATGAAAAAACTATTTAACCAACCATAATAAATAACCAACTATTACCATTCATTCATTTCCTATTAATTTATTTTCATACCCCTTAACCAATCATCTCTTATTTTTGTTTAGTGGTTGTCATATAGTAAGTTGATACAAAGGTCACCTTGGGACTTGAACTTTCACTGAAGTTTATCGCCAACACCCTTTGCATGACAGACTCACTTAGGTCCGTTTAAGCAAGACTCAGCCTTCAACGACCCTCGAAGTATTTACCTTGCACACTCGAAGAAACAATGCTATGAAAGCAATAAGAAACAAAGGCAACAAGGAAAAACCAGAGATACGGTAAAACTAACCTTTATATACTTTCCCTTAAAAGAATACAAGGAATGCTCTCTCTGATTGAACGAGAAGAGCAAAGCTCAAATTAGCTATATATAGGCTTTCTAACTTGGAAGTCAAGTTACATTCAGAATCTC
This sequence comes from Erythroxylum gracilipes, assembly GCA_026413385.1. Taxonomy (NCBI): domain Eukaryota; kingdom Viridiplantae; phylum Streptophyta; class Magnoliopsida; order Malpighiales; family Erythroxylaceae; genus Erythroxylum; species Erythroxylum gracilipes. Next base: position 3,111,071 of record JANZLC010000202.1, on the reverse strand, counting down.
ACTAAAATTGAACTGCCAAAGATCGTGTTAAGATCACGTCTATCCTTATCAGATTATATCAGTGGACCAATTAGATGACACCCCCATCTAAATAGGACTCTAACTGATAAGATAAGATAACACAAAATAGAGTTTATATTCGACTAGGAAACTAGCATCTTTATCCTCAAAGATCTCTACTATCTTCAGATGTTTAGTTCCACTGCAAATCTAACTCCCAGTTGTCGCCATATCATCCAAGATCTCCCCACAATCTCTATCTGCTGATGATACAGTGTGATCTCGCCAAAGCCCACATAGCACAATGGCTTGATCCAATGTTTCCCACAACAAATCCGCTAGTTATGGTTCATTCATCCATGCATGGGCCAAGTCTTTAGTCCATCATGTCTTTAGCCTGGGTCGAGCCAATCTCCACAAGGTCCGAGACTCTACCAAAATTTGCACTAAGTTCGATCCCACTCGCCCATGTTTGCCTTAGTGTTTTTGCATGCCTCTCTCATGCGTGAATCCAGCTAACCTTCCTCCTAAGACCCACCGCAAAGGTCGCTGAGAAGTGCTCCAAAGTTTAAGGGTCTAACAAACCACCCCCACCAGATGGATTTGACGCCCTCGTCGAATTAGTCTGAAGGTAGGCATTGACCTGGTCCTCGAATTGCCACAAGGTCGTATCTTTCTCCCACGTACCTTCAGCGACAGGTTTACCTTTCCAGTGAATTAAGAACTCGGTCTGACAGTTCTTCTTATGTTGACCCATTGTTCGATGATCTAAGATCTTCTTCACTTAATCCTCGAATTGTTTCCTCACAACCGGTGGAGCTCGTTTCACCTGACTTCTATTCGGATCTGATGCATCCTTATAGTAAGGCTTGAGAAAACTAACATGAAAAGTAGGGCATACCTTTAACCGCTCGGGTAACTTCAATCTGTATGCGACATTCCCCATTTTGTGTAGCACTTCAAACGGTCCATCGTACTTCAGTACCAAACCCCTATGAACTTGCTTGCTCAAGATCTTCTTCCAAATTTTTGGGGTTAGTTTCAATAGAACCTTATCTCCTACTTCAAATTCTAACAGTCTCCTTCGAAGATCCGCTTGCTTCTTCATCCGCCAAGAAGCTTTCCGAAGACTATCCCTCGCCTCATCCAACAATTATTGCTTCTCCATCGCAAACTTACGCGCCGTAGAACATTTTCCACCTGTCCTTTGTTGAGCAATCTCCAATGGTGTAAGAGGTTATTGTCCCAACACAATCTCAACGGGACTTTTCTCTATAACCGAAGATCTATGCATGTTATAGCAAAACTGTGCAGTATCAAGTAAACTTAACCAATTACATTGACTTGCAATTGCATAATGCCGTAGGTACTCCTCCAATAAACTGTTGATTCATTATGTTTGGCCATCTGTTTGTGGGTGATTCGCTATTGAAAACTTCAAACTGAAACCCATCAAATTAAAAAGGGACATCCAAAATCGGCTTGTAAATCTGGAATCTCGTTCGCTTATAATATCTGCTGGAACTCTGAAATACTTGACCACGTTCTTGTAGAATAGCTCGGCCGCAACATTCAAGGGACAAGTCACAGGAGTTGGCACGAATATCGCATACTTGGAGAATCTATCAACCACCACCATTAATGATGCTATGTTGTCCACCTTTGGAAACCCACTAATGAAATCCATTGAAACCGACATCCACGGTCTCTCGGGGATGGATAAGGGTTGTAGTAAATCAACTTCCATCTTTCTCTCTGACTTATTCAACTGACACACGAGGCACGTCTTGACGTAACATTCCACGTCATTCTCCATCTTCGGCCAAAAGTAGGAACAAGATAGAAGCGCTAGCATCCGCTGGACTCCTGGGTGACCAGCCCACTGTAAGTCATGCGTCTCCTTTAACAATTGTTTCCGTAATCTACCAAAGCTCGGCACATACACTTGACTACTCTTAGTCATCAAAAGCTTATCATCGTCAAGCCAAAACCTGCGTACAACACCTTCCATGACTTGAGAAATTAACTTACAGTATATGGTATCTAGTGAAGCTGCCGCCTTGATTTGCTAAAACAGGTTGGACTCCACCCTTGTGACTGAATAAAGGGTCGCAAATACCTCCTACCTACTTAAGGTATTTGGCTCTCAAATGCTACCGGATGACCCTCCTATACAAAGACTCCACCAATGGCTTCATCCGAAGCATCAGTATGTACCTTAAATGGAAGATCGAACATGGGCAGCTTCAGCACAGGTTCGGTTGAGATAGCAGCTTTAAGTTTCTCAAATGCCTCCTCACATGCACTCAACCAACACCACTCTTGCTTCTTCTTCAGCAAGTCCGTCAATGGCGCGCTCTCTTGGAGTATCCCATAATAAACCGCCTATAGTAGTTCACCAAGTCGAGAAAACTTTGCAATTCTCTTACTGTCGTGGGAGCCTTCTACTCAACTATCACTTTCACCTTTCTAGGATCCATTCTGACCTGACCCTTGCTCACCACGTGACCCAAGAATCTGATCTCCAATTAGGCAAATTCGCACTTCTCCATCTTCACGTAGAGCTTGTACTGCCTTAATCTTTCAAACACTCGCCTTAAATGTTCCACATGTTTCGCCATGTTAGTGTTATACACCACGATATTGTCTAAATAGACCACAACGAACTCATCTAGAAAGTCGTACAACACATCATTTATAAGGTTGTAAAATGTAGCAGGGTTGTTAGTTAATCTAAACGGCATAACTAAAAATTCGTAGTAGTTAATCCAAACGGCATAACTAAAAATTCGTAGGGTCCATACCGAGTTACGCACATTGTTTTTTGCTCATCACCCTAGGCTATTCGCACTTGTCAATACCCACTCCGAAGATCCAACTTAGTGAACACCTCAGCCCTTGACAACCTATACATCAAATCCTGAACCAAAGGTACCAGATACTTGTTTTTAATCGTTACCTTGTTCAGCGCTTAATAGTCTACACACATCCGAAGTGTACCATCTTGCTTCTTCTGAAACAATACCGAGGTGCCGTATGGAGCTTTAGGCTGTTGGATGAACCCTGCCTCCAACAACTCACCAAGTTGTTTCCGAAGTTCCGCCAATTCCATCAGGGACATCCTATATGGGGCACGTGCAAGTGAGATCGCTCCAAGAGCCAACTCGATCCTGTGATCTATCTCACGATGAGGGGGAAAAGTTTTTGGAAACTCTTTTGGCATCACCTCCTGAAACTCCCTCAACAAACTTATAACCGCATCAGGGGCTTCCACCACGTAGTCTTCACTAATTTCCTATATGGCAGCGAGATAGGTCTCTATACCTTTCTTCAACCCTTTCTCGATGCTCATGGTCAACACATGTTCTACCGAAGTTGTAGCATCCATCGTTCCACAACCGAACCTCCAACAATTCATGTAGAAGGAATTTTGATCATTCATCAACTTCATACCTCCCAAACTCGGATACAGCACCACCTTTGCTGCTTTAAGGAAATCGACCCCCAATATCATCTCGAAATCTTCCACTGGTATGATGATGAAGTTCATCTTGGCACGCCAACTTCCAATACTGAATGGAACGTTGTAAGCAATTCCCGCAACTGCTTGTGCCTTCCCCACAGGGGTTTTAATTCTCATCGGGGCCTTAGACACCCTTATTCCCAACTTTCGAATCATCTTTTCTGTTAAGAAACTGTAGGTCACACCCGTATCCACCATTGCGGGCACGTCCTTCTCGCTAACTTGTACACCCACGTACATTAGACCATCAAAAGGGACCAACTCACTACTAAACTCATTAAGCAAGGTGATCGGATTTAATGCCGCATCATCCAAAGATTCACCGTCTTCTTCGGCAATTAGGGCATTCAACTTCTCCTTCCTTGGGCACTCTCTAGCAAAGTGTGCACCGCCGCACAAGTAACAAGCAACCTTGCCCTTCTTCGAGGACGTCTCCCCATTCTTAGAGCCACCATTCTGCTTGCCCTTGCCCTTGAAATCCCCTTTTTTGGAGTCTTTCTTCTTCTTCTCCTTGGTCTTCTCCTGTTGGGCGTGGCCTTTTCCCTTGGAAGAATTTGAGGAACTCGCCTTAGATTCTTTCGCCATACGAAAATCCACTAAGGCATCGGCGGCCTCGATTGCACCAACCACGTCCTTCACGTTTTGCTTTCGTAACTCCATTTGAGCCCACGGTTGTAACCCGGATAGGAAATTGAAGAGTTTGTCCTCGTTTGACATATTCTCAATATCCAACATTAGAGAACTAAAAGATTTCACATAATCTCTTACCGATCCATCTTGCTTGAGCTTCTTCAAGGCATTCCTCGCGAGCTAAGAAGTATTTATGGGAAGGAACTGATCCTTGAGTTCCTTCTTCATTTGCACCCACGTTTCTAAGAGAGTTCTACCCGCGCTGATCTCCGCAGAGGTCCTCATCCTCCACGAGAGCTTGGCATCCCCATCCAAATATATGGCCACCACATTGACCTTCTCAGCATTGAATATCCTAGCATCCGCAAAGTGCTACTCTATATCCCACAAGAAATTCTCCAACACCCTAGGTTACCTTCACAGAGGACAGTTGTAGTGTGGAGCTTTCACCTCGCTTGACATCTATTGTAGCAATGGCACGTCTCAGCACAATGATCTCGAACTGGGACTCCTCTTATGCCTTCAACACCTCCGCCATCTGTTGTTGCAACTGTCAGATCCACGCCTCCAACATCTCGAATTGAGTATTGTGAGATGTGACTTCTTCCTCCTATTGAGGAATTGGTCCAATAAGTGCCTCCACCCTAAACACTCGTTCTGTCAAGTTGCCTACTGCCATCTCGAAATCAAGCTCTGATACCAATTGATACAAAGGTCACCTTGGGACTTAAACTTTCACCGAAGTTTATCGCCAACACCCTTTGCACGGCAGTCTCACTTAGGTCCGCTTAAGCAAGACTCAGCCTTCAATGACCCTCAAAGTGTTTACCTTACACACTCGAAGAAACAATGCTATGAAAGCAATAAGAAACAAAGGCAACAAGGAAAAATCAGAGATACTGTAAAAACAACATTTATATACTTTCCCTCAAAAGAATACAAGGAATGCTCTCTCTGATTGAATGAGAAGAGCAAAGCTCGAATTAGCTATATATAGGCTTTCTAACTTAGAAACCAAGTTACATTCAGAATCCCACTAAAACTGAACAGCCTAAGATCGTGCTAAGATCACATCTATCCATATCAGATTACATCACGTAGACCAATTAGATGACACTCTTATCTAAATAGGACTCTAACTGATAAGACAAACCTTTAAGTAAAAACAGGCATAAGAGATTAAACGTAGAAAATACCAATTAACCAAGATTACATCAAGGGTTCTGTTAAAATCCTAGAATGAAAAGATTAGTTACTCATAATAATAATAACAACAATGAAAATAACCAATCCAACTTTCTTGAACACTTACATGTGTCAGGTTGGTCGACTCACTTATGCTCCGAAGGTACCACTCTGGGATTCTAGAACTCAGAAGCTCTCAGATTTCAGCACTCGTTTCTCTTTTTACATAGATATTCAGGGCCGGACTAATTATGGATCTGGTTTTGCCTTCTTCCTTGCTCCTGCTGAGTTTCATATACCACCGAATTCTGCTGGTGGCTTTCTAGGCCTGTATAACATAACAACCAGTGATTCTTCCCGGAATCAAATTGTTCATGTCGAGTTTGATACTTTTCCAAACGTTGAATGGGATCCTACAACTCAGCATGTTGGGATTAACAACAATTCGATTTCCTCAGTCAGGTACACGAAATGGAATGCTACCTTGCACACTGGAGATACAGCTGATGTGTGGATCACTTACAATGCTACCACCAAGAATCTGAGTGTGTCTTGGGAATATCAGACAACTAGCAATTCTCAAGAGAATAACAGCATTTCTTACGTCATTGATCTCAGGGAGGCACTTCCCGAGTGGGTCAGAATTGGGTTTACAGCTGCTACGAGTAATGTTATGGAGCGACATATACTTCAGTCTTGGGAGTTCAGCTCTAGCTTGGAGATCGAAGTGAGTCATGGAAATAAAGCCAGAACTTTAGGATTGTCAATAGGTCTCTCAGTTTCGATGGTTACGTTGTTTGCTGCTGTGGCTGTAGTGTTGGTTATGATGCGTAGGCGGAAACTGAAGAGGAGGGAGATGGCAGAGACAATGAATTTAACGTCCATTAATGATGATCTCGAAAGGAGAGCAGGTCCGAGAAGGTTTTCTTGTAACGATCTTGTTTCAGCTACGAACTTCTCAAACGAAAGGAAGTTGGGTGAAGGAGGATTCGGTGCTGTTTACAAAGGTTATCTGAATGATTTAGACATGGCGATTGCAGTAAAGAAAATTTCGAGGAGTTCTAAACAGGGAAAGAAGGAGTACATAACTGAGGTAAAGATCATTAGCCAGTTGAGGCATCGCAATCTGGTTCAACTCATAGGTTGGTGTCATGACAGGGGTGAGTTTCTTCTTGTTTACGAGTTCATGCCTAATGGCAGCCTTTACTCGCATCTTTTTGCCAAGAAAACTCCATTGACATGGCCTATAAGATATAGAATAGCTCTTGGACTGGCCTCTGCATTGCTTTACCTTCACGAAGAGTGGGAACAATGCGTGGTACACCGTGATGTGAAGTCCAGCAATATAATGCTTGATTCAAGTTTCACAGTGAAGCTTGGCGATTTCGGCTTAGCTCGACTTATGGACCATGAGCTCGGTCCACAGACCACAGGTTTGGCTGGTACTCTAGGCTACTTGGCTCCAGAATATGTAACCACAGGTAGGGCTAGTAAAGAGTCAGATGTGTACAGCTTTGGAGTTGTTGCGTTGGAGATTGCTACTGGAAGAAAAGCAGTCGACCCAATTGAGAAGAAATCAGAAATGAGCTTGGTAGAGTGGGTTTGGGATCTTTATGGAGCTGGGAAACTAAACATGGCTTTTGATGCAAGATTGAACATGGACTTTGATGAGAAGCAGCTGGAGTGTTTGATGATCATTGGACTCTGGTGCGCGTATCCTGATCGAAACCTGAGGCCATCAATAAGGCAAGCAATTCAAGTTCTGAATTTTGAAGCAGCATTGCCAAATCTCCCTGCAAAGATGCCTGTTCCATTATATCACGTACCTACACCAGATGTCAGCTCCGGTGAGCCTCTGATTTCTTGTTCAAGCATGGAGCTCGGTCGTTAAGTTTCAGATTCTGTTAAGTTCATTTGCTTATTATGAAAAACTTGTATATTTGATCACAACCTATGTGCAGGCCAGACTGACTAATCATTGGAACTATTGAGTTTCTCAAACTCGAAATAAAATTAATCCTGATCTATATTCGTGTCTCAGCTCATCAGCAAGCTTAAGTCAACTAATTGAGAAAAAATTAACGGAGAAATCATCAGTTCCTCCTGTTGAATATGTTCTTGCCAGGAAAGGGAACATTCAGAAAATTCTTAAGAGAGAATATTATTAGTAGTTGAAATCCTTATCTTCAATAGTTGACCTTCGGGGTTTTTCACTTTTATTTAATCTTCCCGAGTGAGTCGTTCAAGTAATTTATTACTGACTAATCCTTTCATATGGTTTTAATATGAGATTGTGATACTCATACCCATAAATTTAGTCTAATCCTTTTTATATAATTTTTATGTTGAATTATCAAAAGTATAGAAGTATAAAAACATGACTGCCAAATTTTAAGCGAAATATAAACACTATGATATTTTTATAATATAGTTTTAATCTCTTGTTTATGAGATGATGAAGTTATTACGCTGTAATTATATATTTAAGAGATCATTGACTTTATGTTTTAAAAGAAAGTATCAGAATTTCCATCTGATTCTTCCGCTTAGCAACGGATCAGGTTAGGCCTGGTTCACCTAGACTTAAGTTTGACTTAAAAATTTGTGTTCGGGTTTAGTCTAATTTGATTCGGTTTCGGTAAATAAGATGACAACCATAGGCTTATTAATGCGCAAGGTTAGGCCTGGTCCATCTAGACTTAAGTTTGACCTGAAAGGTCTAATTCGATTGGACTTTGGTGAATATATATTTTTTATTTTAAAAAGTAAAAATGCTGTCGTAATTTTAAAACGTCATTTTATTTAAAAATTTTGACTAAACAACATGAATTCAAATCCAGTTCAAAGTCTGAAATTTAAAAAAAAAGTTTGACCTAAAACTCAACCAACTCAAGTAAGACCTATTAATTTCGAGTTAAAATCCATTAACTTTAAGTTGAGCCGGAAGAGATAATTTTTGTCAAGCTTGCTAAATATAATTTTAAATTTTTTAAAATAAAAATGGCATTATTTATAATGACATTGCTTCATTTAAAATTTTAGATTTTGAGTCCAATTGGACTGTATGATCCAATTTTAAGTTTAATATGACGTAACATCTCGTGTACTATATATATATATATATATATGTGAGACTTCTTCTTCTTTTCTCTATTTTCTCATAATTTCATTTTAACACTCCCAAAAGTTAATGTTCACAAATTCTATCTCTCTAACCATTTTTCATCGTTAGTAACTCAAACAGTTAGTGTTATATATCAATCTCTTCCTCCTAACAAGCCCGTCACAACCATACCTATTTCAGCCACCATCGTAGCCAGAATCGTTGCAAAAATTGAGGAGAAAACTAACAAAAAATGTCAATCGTCGATTCGTCGCTTCTAGTGGTTGTTGTCGATCACCACAACCACCATTCAACTTGTCTCAACGTCAACAACAAAAGCCTCATAGTTTCGTCACCAACCGCCATTTGGATCACCGCCGATTGATGGAAAAACATGTTAGAATTTTAACTCATTTTTCTTCAATTCATTTAAATCTGTTGAGAATTTGAGTATGTTGTTTTGGAGAAAGTTCTACTCATCAAGAGCTTTCATTTGGTATAAAAATCGCTGAATTCTGAGACTAAAATTTTTCAGCAATCAGAGGGGATATCCCGATGACTAAAGGAATATTCCAATCGCCAGAGGTACTGTTTCGGCGATCATTTTGGTCACTTTTGTGAAAAATTTCTAAAAATTTCTAAAAATTATATTTAACATTTTTCTCTAAAGAACCATAGTGAGATTTTCAATAGTTTGCGAATTAAAAATCGCAAAACGTTTAGGTGAGAATAGAAGAAATTTTCGAATTTCATAAATGGAATGCTTAGGCAATTCGGATGATATCTAAATATTTATTTGAGTCCAATAACTCTAATTGAGATATTTTCTTTCAATTTACTAAGTATAACAGGAGTGGGATCTCATCGAAAGGTTCAGATGGATGAGTTTGATTACCAGGTAAGTTCATACTGACGTACTATTATTGTAGTTGTACCAGCAAATGAATACTGTTCAATCTTGATATAGATGACAGAATGTAGCAATGCATAACCACATTCATATGCATGTGTATCTGTGTGTGTGTCTGTGTGTGTGTGTGTATAGATCGATACTTATATAGTTATATAGCGAACGTGTGTATATAGTAATGCGTATCCGCTTTAGTATAAGCCTTTATATCGAATTAACTGAGTGGATACGTTGAGTTGTGTATTGCATAGATGTATTGTTCATTGCATAACTGAATGTTTACTTGATAAATTGCATGCTTAATAATTTGATATATATTGCTATGTTCAATTGTGAGGAAGAAAAGATCTGTAGGACGTGCCACCTGATGGGTATGCATCAAGACCAGATGTGCACTAATTATGATTATGAGAGTTGTTTTTTTTAATAATGTTAAGATATGTTATGGGCCGATCCTGGTTGATGCTCGAGTCCCGATCGGACCCTTATTTATGATGCTCATGACTTTGGATGCTTTAAGCAAGGGTTGGTTTGTTGGTGATGCTTGGCTCTCCACATGCCCTTTGGATTAAGAGAGCCTTATGGCTACATGAGTATAGGAGCATGGCTGGGCCGTTGGTGATGCATAGCTCCCTGCAGTCATTTGAGGTTTAGAATTGTGAGGGTTTACCCTCGGAGATTATGGTCCTACAGATATTCTTCCTCACAATTTATTTGTGTTGTTGATATGATTGGATGTATAACATGATGTGTATGTATTTTGATGTTCATGCATGACTGTGCGCATAACATTAGGTATTGTAGGATTGTATGAGCTTACTTAGCGAGGTCTAACTCCCCTCAACTTTTTTTTTCTGGTCAACTACCACCAGTTTCGTAGTAATGACTCTTGTGACGTGTCTGTTGTAACCTACCTACATTTGTGACAAGATTTCATGAGTTGTAAAATTTCTTTCTAACGTGCACTATTGTTATTGCATTGTATGAACTTGCTACATTCTTGGGGTTGAATTTAGTTTGTCGCTGGTGGTAGGCTTATATGTGATCTGAGGTTTCGAACCTCAGGTCCCACGTGTCAGTCACGCGCGTGTTGCGGGTTGTGACAAAGTTGGTATTAGAGTCGATTCTCAGCCCGTTGTGCCAGTGAGGACATTAGGCTCTAAGGAAGGTGAATTGTGAAATTCTACATCAGTTGAAGAGGAGAACAAAGTACGTCTTATAAGGGTAAGAATACCTATTTCCCATATATGTGTTTTGTCAGATGCAAGAAGAGCAAAACCTTGAAGGCCTTGGCTCAATAGGCAACCCAAACCGGACAATATTTATGCGCGGGTGGTTTGGGCTGTTACAAATAGTATCAGAGCCAGTTTCCGACCCGTTGTGCCAATAAGGACGCTTGGCCTTAAGGAGATGGATTGTGAGATTCCACATTAGTTGGAGAGGAGAACGAAATATATCTTATAAGGGTACAAATTTCTCTTCTTTATAGACACATTTCTACGAATGCAGGAAGAACAAAACTGTGATAGCCTTGGCTCGATAGGCAATTTTAAGTAGACAATATCTATAAGCGGATGATCTGAACTATTATATATGAAGTCTGAAATTAAAAAAAAAAAGAGAAGAATTTGGCCTAAAATCAATAAGTTCAAACTAGACTCATTAATTCAAGCCGAATCCATTGGCGTGGAAACCACGAAGTATAAATGACTTAGAAGTTACTTTTTAATGTCTCCCTACCAGATTTTTAGACCATTCTTCTATTAAAATGCTATACGTAGCCCAAAAGATTCGAGCCCCAGTACAATTGAGCAGGGTTCGTTGTGTGCAAGCCTCGTGATATGCTCAAGGACTTAGAATCCACTTCACTCAAGACCCAATCTTGATTGGTGCGATATAAATGATTATGTCCTAATGCTTAAACATCAATTTCACCGAATGATTCGAGGCTTGGTAGCGTTAAAAATAGACTGGCCATACTTATAATATATATATATATATATGTATACATACACATATATATATATATTTATGTATGTACACATATATATATATATATTTATATATGTATGTATGTATGTATGTATATATATTTGAAATAATCAAAAGATATAACTTGTAATTATGGTCTTAACAAATTTTGTCTCAATTGTAAAAGTTCCATTTGCAGTATTTGTAGATTACGAAAATAAGTTAAAATCATAATGTACCGTGATAATTTAATTGAAAAATCTATAAATTTCCATTAACAACGTTGGTGCCATAGATAATGATTAAGCATTCCTGGCTGACTTCAAGCATCTACCACTAAGAACTCTTTGGCTTGTGACATCTTCAAAACAAGAAAATGAGGAACATAAGGCTTTTCCTTTTCTATTATCCCAATAAGTTTTGTCAATAATTAAAAAAAATTAGGAATGATAAATTCACTCCATAATACCACATTTAAGAACATTCAGTGTTTTGGTTTCACAGAACTTGCACAGTTTATGAACTTGTTAGAAGGCTACCATCGTTATTATCATTTGCCCGCTTCCTTTGCATTATAACATCAAGCTTCAGCAAGTAGAATGATCAGACAAAACATATGGGGTGTGCAGACTCGTCTTCTGTTTTCCCTTTCTTTCCTTTCCTCTTCTTGTTTGGTAATAGATGCTGCACAGTGATCTTCGAAAGAGGGAACAAAACAATGTGCATAACCTTGTAAATTCAGAACTACAAATCGATTTAACTGCAACATGTCATGTTCAAATATCCTGTCATCTGTCTGGCATGATATTAGAACATTCTAATTAAGAATAAGAACACTTATTAAGGTCTTAAATTGGAAATTACAAGTTTATTATTGTTAAAGACAGTTTTAATTGTTTCAATTATAATAAATACGATATATTTTTTAATTGTTTATGTTTTATGTAATTTTGATATAATAATATAAATATATACGATATCTTCTACATCATTCAAATTGAAGCAATTGAATATTTGGTCTAAATTGCAATTTTAAATTGTGACAGAATGATTTTACTTGATCCTATTTGTTTTTGCCTTCTTGTCTCTCGCAGGCTATCAGTATTGAGATTCTTTTCTAAGAGCCTGTCCTTTTGCCATCTGTTAGTCCTATCTGCTGACACAAGAAACACGCCTACACTTGCTACTTTACTTTGTGATCGCCAAATACTGTAAATAATGTGATGTTTTGATAAAAAAAATATAACTGCATATAAAGTTAAAAACTTCTCTTAGCTCCATTTCTTATCTTTATTTACTTTTGTCTTGATTTAAATCAGTCCATAGTTGGTACTGCCGTCCAAGCATCGAGTCTGCCATGACAAGCTTCAGATTATGATATTAGATATTTGAGATCCCACGGCAATGGCTTTACAATAATGAACTAAAGAACCTGTCAGGTTATACTAACTTCCTGCATTTGGCAACATTGGGATTCCTGCAATTGACCAAATACTGAAATTTTTTTTATTGGTCGCAAATTTGCCAAGCGAAGAGTTCGAGCACCGAACACGTCAGGTTAGCTCAATCCAGTAAAAACGCTCAGGTAGGACTTGAACAATATGTGACAGGTTCTGAAATTGACCTGGTTATTGAGACTGATTGGGAAGGATATAGTTGAACTGCTCATGTATAACTTACTCCTACCAATTTCAGTTTCTTTCTCTCCTGCACTTGATGAAGTCATGGCTCTTTTCAATTTAATTCCAAGGCTTGTTCATTCTCAACAGATCCATCGTCTCATTGTCAGGATTGTCATTCACTTGATGCTACTACTACTACTGCCTATTGCAAACTCAGTTTCCTTCAACTTCACGAGCTTCAGTCCGAATTCACAAAACATAACCTTCCAGGGCGATGCATTCGCCTCAGGAGGCGTTCTGCAACTCACCAAAAACGCGCTGAACATTAACCTAATGAGTAGTGTTGGTCGAGCTTCATATAGTCAGCCTGTACGCCTCTGGGATGCCAAGACTGGGAATATAACAGACTTCAGCACCCACTTTCGTTTCAGTATCAGAGCTACTAACGAGAGCTCATATGGAGATGGGATGTCTTTTTTCATTTCACCATTGGAGTCTCAGATCCCAGAAAATTCAACAGGCGGCTATCTTGGGCTGTTCAGCGAAGATACAGCTAAAACACCATTGAAGGAGAATCAAATTGTTGCAGTGGAGTTTGATAGCTATTTAAATGAATGGGATCCGAGCGACAATCATGTGGGTATTAATGTCAACTCCATTGTATCTGTCGCAAACGTCTCATGGAATAGCAGCATTAAAAATGGAGCAATGGCAAATGCATGGGTGAGTTACAATTCCACTACCAAAAACTTGAGCGCCTTTCTAACTTACGTAAAAGATCCTATATTTGGTGGGAATTCGACCCTTTATTACATTGTAGATTTAAGGGAATTACTACCTGAATGGGTTCGGATAGGCTTCTCTGCATCAACAGGCCAATATGTCGAAATTCATAACGTTGTTTCTTGGGAATTCACTTCAAACTTGGAAGTTAATGATTCGATTCAGGAAAGCAGACACAAAACAGGATTAGTTGTTGGTGTGGCCTCAGGTTGTGGACTAGTGGCTTGTGGGATAGGTGTGTTTTTGTTTCTCTATTTCAGGAGAATGGCAGATAAGCGTGAATATGAGGAAAATGATGTATCTATGGATGATGAGTTTGAGAAAGGAACTGGGCCTAAGAGGTTCACTTATCGTGAGCTAAGTCGGGCAACGAATGATTTTGCGGAGTCAGGAAAGTTGGGGGAAGGAGGATTCGGAGGTGTTTTCAAGGGATTCCTGAACGAATCCAGCACAGAAATCGCAGTTAAGAAAGTCTCGAGGGGATCAAAGCAAGGCAAGAAGGAATACGTTTCAGAAGTTAAGATCATTAGTCGTCTGAGACACAGAAATTTAGTTCAGCTGATTGGTTGGTGCCATGAAAAGGGTGAGTTGATGCTAGTCTACGAGTTCATGCCCAATGGAAGTCTTGATTACCATCTCTTTAGAGGAAAAACATCGTTAACCTGGACGGTAAGGTACAAAATAGCAATGGGATTGGCTTCTGCTCTTCTGTATCTTCATGAAGAATGGGAACAATGTGTTGTGCATAGAGATATCAAGTCTAGCAATGTCATGTTGGACTCAAGTTTCAATGCCAAGCTAGGTGATTTTGGCCTGGCAAGGCTTGTTGATCATGAATTAGGTTCACAGACAACAGTTTTAGCAGGCACAATGGGTTACTTAGCTCCTGAATGTGTCACAACTGGCAAGGCCAGCAAGGAATCTGATGTTTACAGTTTTGGAGTTGTGGCCCTCGAAATCACATGTGGGAGGAAACCAGTCGATACCAAGCAAGAACCAAGCAAGGTACGGCTCGTAGAGTGGGTCTGGGACCTATACGGTAAAGGGCAAATTCTGGAAGCTGTCGACGAGAGGCTAGGAAGAGACTTCGACGAGAAGGAATTGGAGTGCTTGTTGATTGTTGGACTGTGGTGTTGCCATCCTGATTTCACTCTTCGACCTTCCATAAGGCAAGTGATCAGTGTTCTTAAATTTGAAGCTCCATTGCCAAGTCTTCCTGCTAAGCTGCCAGTTCCAATGTACTATGCTCCTCCATTGACTATGTGCAAGTACTCTTACACGACGTCTGGCCCGACAGAGTCAGGGAAGTCCAGGACTCCGTGTTCATGTAGCCAGTGCTCCGGAAATTCTTCAGTGTCTGAAGAGTCTAGGAAAGGTCATCTGAATATCCAGAATACTGTTTAGCAAATCCTGTGTACTCTTTCTACTTGGTGGTAGAGTAATTAGTTCATTTCAGGATAACTCTGTCCAGGTTTGAGAAGAGGAGGATGATAACCTGTAATGGATGTTGAACTACACTTTCTTTAATCTTATTTTGGTGGAACCTGTTGAGTTCTTCTTTAATGAAGTTCTATCTCCCCTTATTCCCGTGGAATAACTTGTTAAAAGTGAAAGCTTAGTGACAACCAAGATATTGACTTGCCCTCAATTAGCTACCGAATGTAGGCTAATTCCATAAAAACATTCCACAATTTTAATTTAAGAAAAAAATAGAACATAGAAAATGATGTCATATTTTACGCATCTTATAATATAAAATATTAAAAGAAACATAATTTTAAATAATAATATTATTAAATTATAAATATTCACAAAGCACATGAGAATTGGTCTTTTAAAAAAATGTCACTAATATAACTTTGACAAATTCAACATAAGTTTAATTTTTGATTGGTTAACTTATGCTGAATTTAATGCATGATG
Organism: Erythroxylum gracilipes; assembly: GCA_026413385.1. Classification (NCBI taxonomy): domain Eukaryota; kingdom Viridiplantae; phylum Streptophyta; class Magnoliopsida; order Malpighiales; family Erythroxylaceae; genus Erythroxylum; species Erythroxylum gracilipes. The sequence goes on along the minus strand of JANZLC010000202.1, from coordinate 3,095,421 downwards.
TTCTTTTTTAAACAAATCAATTAATTCACGATACCAATAAAATATTATATTTTTTTCACAAATATAATATATGGGTAAATTTTGATTTAAGAGTGTTTATATAAGTCTTTTTTTAATTTATTTGAAAGAATTATTTTTAACCTGATTATTGAAAAAAATTAACCTGTCACTTTCTACTATTATGAAAAACAAGGCTTAAATCATATGCATATGACATTACTATCATTTTATGTAATAAAAGTTTAGTTGCATACTAATCATTTACTTGAACAAGGATTTCAATTAGGGCTTAAAAGGATCCAGTTAGGCCCGTAGCTACTTGAGTCTTAGCGGGGCAACCAGGCTCACTGAGCCCAATGAATTAATCTCATACAAAATTAGTATAATTTTATTCTGAAAATTTAAATTTGATAGAAATAATTAGGACCCCACGAAATTTCACCTTTTTTTAATATGCATAGCCATGCACTATTCTCTTTCTTGAGTTTTTAAAATTCACTAATCAAGTAATTTTTGAAGACCATAACTAATTTTGGTAATGAAAATAAGCAACGAGCTCAATTAAGCCATCATTAGCAAATTCAATTTCAAGTTATCAAACATTTGAATCTTCTTAAAATTTCAAAAATTGTGAATTGGAAACTTCAATAATACCTCCTCATAAATCATTAGTATGGTTTTACTTAGCCATACATTTTCACAAAGTAGAGAACATTTGCATGCGATATATGATATTTGTGCTTAGGTTCAGTGTAATTTGAGTTGGTCAAAATTTTAGTTGAATTTAATTTTTTAAAATTTTGAATTTCTTACCATTCTCGAGTTTGGATTGCTCAACTTGACCTAACCCGAAATCCTAATATATCAAGTAAAAGAGATGCATTTTGATTAAAACAAAATTGTTGTCAAATTTTAAATTAAAAATAATCAAATTTAATTCAGATCTAATCAAATTTCAGATCAAGATTATATTTGATTAATTTTTAACTAGAGCTCGACTCGGTAACTGCCAATACTATTAGGGCAGGAATTCTATTCCTGGAATATTCTTAAAATTTAAATAATCCTTTATTTGGTTAGATAAAAATACCATAATATTTAATCCTAAGATTAGGTATTTCTCAATTTTTAGGAATAGCTAAAGATAATCAAAAGGTATCTTTAGCTATTCCAATAATAGAGTTATTTGTTGAAGACTTTTTTATCCTTATGATAAGAAGAAAATTAATAATAATAAGGAATTTAATAATAACAATAATATTAATAATATCAAATTAGGAAGAAGAAGAAGAAAATTA
>JANZLC010000202.1:3075124-3093879 GCA_026413385.1 Erythroxylum gracilipes | reverse complement strand
GCATGTACAATAAGTTCATGTGCAACAATGTCATTTTTCACAATACAATTATGCCACATAATGCATGAATAAGTAATCTCATTGTTAACCCTTCACTGATCACTCAAAATTTTCATTTTACCCTTCCCGCTAGTACCGGGATGTTACACTTATACAGAGTTAGTAAAGGTGGACACTAGGCACTGTGAATGAATATGAAATCAGTTGGTTTCAGGTGAGGGTTTGGTGCTCTTAATCGGTCTTATAGTGGTTATTTTGTTGTCGACTAGTTTATGTGTGGAGACTTGAAATGTTAGCAATAACGACTGATGCACTAAGTCACCGCCCCTCCCATTTTCATCTCCACCACAAATAAGATTCTTCAAACACATTGCTTATTAATTATTATCTCCTCTAATCTTCTCCATTTCTTTAAGAAAACTCCTTTAGTATAGTATTGGCTTGTCAATTTCAATTCTCAAGCATTGAAGACTCTCAATTATAGTGTGATTGTGATGCATATTGCACCTATTTCTACTCGATACTAAAATGATTGAAGTAATTGATTGGTATCAATTTTCAGTATTTTGTAACGTCAACTTCTGAAAAAGAGGTGGCAGAGTGACAGCTTGGAAATGTGCTGATTAGTGCTTAAGTAATGGCCATGAATTGGATTAGAGCTATTATATTTCTTGTTTTTATGATTCATAAAATTTAAATCATAAAAAATATATATAATCTAAATTGAAATTAATAAATTATTTTTAAAATTAAATCAGATATAATCAAGGAAATAATAAACCTCAATATACGTTTAATAAAATAAAAATGTCAATTACTTTTTTAGTGCATATTAAATAAATTGATATATAAATTATTTAATAAACTAATAGTTTAAAGGGGATAAATTCAATACAAGTGTTCTATAATAAATTCTAACAAAGCATAAAGTTTTGAAAAACTAAAATCAATATTTTAAAAATTGAACCGGTTTAAATAATTTAATAATAAAAATCTGGAACAGGTCAATTTTTATATCAATTTTTAATTTTTCGATTTCATTTAGTTTAATAATTTTCGTTATTAAAAACTGATCAGTTTATTAATTAATCAGCCAATATTTTATAAACCGATTAATTTTTATTTAATAACCTCATTTTTCAATTAAACTTTTAATTTTTCAATGAGTAATGGTAATCTTTATCAATTAATTTTAAAAGTATTCGATTTTATTCAATCTTTAACCGATCTTATGACAGTGTAATACCGATTTGAAATTCGGTTTGAAAACATTCATTAAAAACTAGAGATTCTTTTGGAAATTCCTACCTACCACTTGAGTTCTCCGATATTGCTAAAATCACGGGCTTTAATTTTTTGAAATTGAACACAACACAATATATCAAATACGCTAGAATTCAATTACCATTTGAGTCATAGATGCATGTCCCTTACGTCAAGACTCAAGATACGAGAAAGAAGAGGAGAATTCACTCAGGAAAACGAAAAGTCTTTTCAATTCAGCTGAACTGTTTACTGACCAATGCAGCCCCTCGACAGATTTGTATAATCTAAGTGGGTTAGTTGTGCTGCATGTGCAATAAAGAATTGTACATTGTTGAACAAAAGAATAAGAAGTTACATACCATATAAGCAGCACGAACTTATCCATTTTGGTGTAGAGTTAGAATTCCTAACATCTCTAATCTTTTGAAAAATCTATGCAATAGATGTAAATAAGTCAAACGGATCGAACAATGTTAACTACTTTGTACCTGAACCATAAGATGACCAATGAGTCATAAATTATTACTCGATATAGCTAACAATTAATTCATAATTCAATATGACATAATATTGTAATTTAAAATTAAGATGAGATTTAAGTACCCTTTTCATCAAAACTAATTAACATATCTTTATTTTTTATAATTTTCTTACTTTAAAAGCTAAATTATTATTACTATTATTTCAATTACTCTTCAAGTTAAAGGACATATTTTTCTTGTGGTAGTATTATTTTGATTTCTTGTCGTCAACAAGAGACTTTGTCAATAGCTAAAATAGAACGCAAATGGTTGTACAGGGTTTCAAAAGGGTGAGAATTGGAGCCTTTCCCTTCAGCTTCCATCGGCATCAGCCAAACTAACTTTGATTATAGAGGCAAAGTAGAAAAGGACATTCCTCAAATTCTCAAAACATATATCGAATCAAACAACTCGTAGAAAGAACACAATTATTAGCGTTAAACTAATCTACATCGAAACATGCCAAGACCACTAAGTTCGATATAGATTATAAAACTAATAACATTCCAATAGAAAAACAAGACTTAGAAGCCATACCGAGCTACCTCGGAGTTCAGATTCTCTGTCCAATATTATGGTGTCTTATTGTGTTCAATAAATCTCAACTATTTATTTATGTAAGGTTCGCATGGAACCCACGTGGGTCTCGCAAAATAAATAGCTAAGATTCTATGAGACAAAATAAGACAGATAAAACTAAACAGAAGATCTGGTTTCACCACCCCACCGTTCAAATCCTTTTTTTTTTAAGTGCAGATTGAATGAACTTTAAAGTATATATAGAGTTAGTAAAATTAGTCTAGTTCAGTTTGATTCAGTTAAGTTCAATAGTATAAAAATTATGACAATTTAAAAGTTACATTATATCTTTTTTAATCAATCATATCAAAATTGATATTATTTTAAAAAAGTTAAGAGTTCTAGTTAAACTAAAATTTAGACTTAAGGTTAGGTCAATTTGAACTGGCGATAAATCTGACGCAAACCAATTCGATATCATCTCTGAATGCACACGCAATAATCTATATGTATGCAATATCAATTCAACTGAACTTTAAAGTAATCTTCGCCATCGATGACTCATCCTCTTTGGTGAATTGCAATAACTATTGGTTTGGTTACTTTGCTTAGACCTGTGGTCCCATTACTATAGTTGCCATGTTAAAATAAGGCCTTCCACACACACACACACACAAAAAGAAAGATCGCATGTACTAGACAAGTGTAAAGTTCACAGAATAATTGTTCACGGGGGAGGCTATAAAAGCTAGGCGGTGCTACATATGTATTGTGGCCGGCTGGAACTTAGAACGTTTCATTTGTTAAGTTTTGAGTGTGTCACAAGGCAATTCAATTGAGAATTCACATGAAGGTGAAGCTGTTCTTGACCTTTGTATGTGGGATGGAAAGTGGGTCTCCGCAACTTGATGATAAAAGAATTTTACTTTAAAAGAGAAAAGAAAACAATTATATGTAGAAATAAAAATCAAAGTCTTCCCTTCCAACTTGCCTAACATTAGTTCAAAGTTCAACTGTAATTATGTAACCACTTCAAAGGGTAAGAAATTTGATGGTTTGAACCAGTCATAATTCTTTTCTTTTCAATTTGTTGTTTCACGTTGAAAGCACATATTTCAAAAGTGTGTTAAGCATGGTGAAAGCACATATTTCAAAAGTGTGTTAAGCATGGTAATTATATCCACCATGTTCTATTATAATAAGTATTTAAATTTTGGGATATACAATTTAAGAAATGATTTAATGAATGTCAATGCAAATGATTCTAAATAACTCTATATTAGGTATGTCTAGTTTATCAATTTAATTTTTTGTTCTAATGACATGCAAAACTCAATGGTTAAGAGTATTGACATCTAACCAATAACATTAACCATTTTCTATTTTTGTGTAATGAAAATTATTACTTGATTAATTTGGTAAATCTATATTTCAAATTAATAGAATTCAAAGTATCGTTAGTACCAGAATAACAACAACAAGAAATCTCACTGAGACGCGGGGTATGATGAGAAGGTCTAGTAATTAATACGCAGCCTTACCTCTAATTAGTAGAGATACCGTTCCTAAATGACCAACATGAATGAGTAAAAATAAAAAGAAAAAAAATCAAATAAATCCTTATTTTCTAATAGTTTAAATTGAAAATTGAGTAAAATATTTTTAAAACATTTTTTCCCATATTATCTACTTTTAATTTTTTACACAAAAGGTTTCTTTTATGTTGATTGACTAACTATAATTTTTATTAAATTTTAAGCAAATTAAAATGATGTAAGATCAAATGTATAATTTACATACAATTATTAATTCCTATCAATTTTAGTTCGTGAGAATTGCCAAATACTAATTTTGATATTAATTACTTTGTTTGGTTTGATTTATTTAAGAATTTAATGCTGACTAATTTATATAAAAAAATTCCATAGATATTTTATATTTGAAAAAAATATGATTTGACTTTTTTTTTTCTATATAAACACCGCAACCGTGACCATTCTCAACGAACCTATAGGATTTAACAGAATCTACATGCATAACGCAAATCTTATGTCTCTTACATAGCTTCATTAATATACCTTCATACATTAGTATCTGAGAGCTTACTCTTCTTCTTGGAATCCAACATTTTGCAGCGGTGTTCGTCTTACCCAGAACAACTCAATACCGGTCTTCTTAATTCAGCTTTCGCCACCACTAATCCAAAGGTAATTACGCACCAAAACCCTCATTTCTTCCTCTAATTAATTTAGTAAATCATGCATTATGATTAATTAATTAATTAATTGTTAAGATTGAAAAGTTTCCATCTTAAAACCAAATTTCTCTGAGTGGTCAAATGCAAAATTCATTGCATCGAATCATTTCCTTTCATACTCTCACGTGAAGCCCTCTTTAAAGTGACCAAAATCGGTCTGAGTTCTTTTGTTGCTAATGCTATGAATGGTGTTGCACAATTCCCTCCAAATAATGAACCCGTGACCTTTGACACATCTTCTTCTAAAGTGGTTTAACGTAGGAATGCAAAGAACGCATTTATGTTTCATAAGTTATTACACGTATTTGAAGCTGATTCAGGCAACGTTTTTTATTCTCTCGAGTTACTAAAAGGTCATTCATCACTCTGCACGTTTCCTAAAACAACTTCAGGACTGCTTCCTGATTTTCAATCCTCAGGTTTCAGAATTCTCACGACTAAAAGAAACAGTGACGACCGAACAGAAAAGGGGGTGTATGATCAAAGAAAAGAAGGAAAAAGTGTGGATATTATTTATCTGATACCTCATCTGCTCTCACTCTACTTTCCACCACTTTCCTTTTGCTTTTCCAGACAGATTTGCTTCTAGATTACATTGGTAGGAAGCAAGGTATGTCCGTGTTTCCTGGTTTTTATGTTAATGTTTGTGTTTTACCTTCTCTTTGTTTTCACTTGGAAGTTTCTGTCTTGGAGAGATTAGATCCCATTTTGTGGAATTGTGTAATAATTTGGCATGACAATGGACAAGTTCTGCTCTCTTGTTAGGTGTCTAGCAATGGCTGTTTGCTTCTTCTTCATCATCTTCTTCTTGTCCATCTTCCGTGGTCCTGCTTATTCCGAGAAGACCCCAGTTAGGTTCTTCCTCTTCTTTCTCTTCTCTCCCTTCTCTGATCGTTGTATTGTGTTTCTGTTTGGGTACTGCATGTGTTTTCATATCCCTGTGTATAGAGAGAGTCACAGATATAATTGACAGTTCACATGTCTTACTAACTGTTGAGACAGGTAAAACATGAGGCCGGAATTCCTGGAAGGACGTGACTTTCAATTTCTTTTGTTTTGTTTTGTCTATAAACTTGTTTTCCTTTTTCTTGATCTTTGGTCACATTTGCTGAGTTAAACTGGTGGCCCAAATGTGTTGTCGATCATCTTTCAATCCTTGTGTTTTGTTGCTATTACCTGTTTTAAAGACAAAGAGTACATTCATCTCTATTTCCTCTTCTCAAACTCTCGAAAATGTCATGAAATAGGACCTTTTTGGACCCACTAAACCTCTACAGCAGAAAGTTTATAAGGCGAGACAAGTTTGTAAAAAAGATATAGCGTAGAGTAGAGTGTATAGCCTAGAGCCACCCATATCTACTCTAAAAAGAGAGTGCATGCTTGTGACTAAAGCTATTAAGCACAGGTCCCACTTCTGGTGTTTAGTGCTGATGCCATTTCACGAGACCACAGCAAATTACATCAGGACTCAGGAGTCATACCTTCTCACTTGCAGCCTTTATAAAATAACTTTCTCTAAATTTTTCTATCTTTTCATTAATGAGATAAGCGACGTTTAGTTTTACTATCTGCAGAGAACTTCCAAGGAACAATTACAGTTCAACGGCTCTTGGGGTCCAGCTCCGTAGACAAAGTCACGAACGGGTACTAATTCTGTATAATTTTATTCAACTTAGGATCTAATCTATACATCTTTAAAAAGTTAGGTAAGTCACTGTTTCGTGATGTGTTACGTTTGAAGAACTCACTAAACTGTAAACCTACAGGTTTCAGGTAAACCAAAGTCCTAAGGCTTCTGTAGATATCCTAGTCTCTACCCTTTTTCAGTTGACTTTGTTGATAGTATATTTCGCTTCGGAAGTAATAATTTAACTACTTTGTCTCTCAGGTTGTGATTGATAATGGGATTGTTGAAGTCACCTTCTCTGCTCCTGATGGCGATGTGGCTGGAATCAAATACCATGGAATTGACAATGTACTCGAAACTCTTAACGAAGATGACAATAGAGGGTATCTATCTACCAATCACCGCAATTTCCAAGCAGTCTCTTTCAGTCCAATCTCTAATAGCACTTGCAATTGGTAAATGTTAACTTGACAATAATAATTTTTTGGGGCAGGTATTGGGACGTGGTCTGGAACACTCCTGGAGATCGTATCATCTTTGACAGGTTTCATCACTTCCTTCGTCAGGATTTTTTTCCTTCCATATATATTTGACCAATCAAGTGACGTTCCAAACTCACTGAGACCAAGTTCCCTATGTTTCTCATGTCATATGAAAATGATCATTTTTGAAATGAAGTTTCATGATTCAGATGAAGATTTTGCAAGTTGATTTGCAGATTACGAGGAACTAAATATAGCATAATAGAGGAAGACGAGGAGCAAGTGGAAGTGTCATTCTCTAAAACATGGGACGTTTCGGTTGGAAAAGACGCAGTTCCCTTGAATGTAGACAAAAGGTCTGACTCACAATTCTTCAGAAATCTGAAGTTAACATCCAAAAATTTGGATTAAAGATAATAACAATGGTTAGTAAGTTCATTAACCCACTAATTGTGAGCTTGTTTGCAGGTACATACTGAGGCGTGGAAGCTCAGGGATTTACATGTACACCATATTGGAACGGTTAGAAGGCTGGCCTGATGTTGACATGGATCAGATAAGAGTGGTCTTTAAGCTCCAACAGGAAAAGTATGATCAAAACTACTTGAAATAAATACTCAATTCAACAAGTTGCTGGTTGTTAGAGAACAGTTTCTTTAATGGAATACGTGCCTCGTCAGGTTTCATTACATGGCAATATCGGACTACAGACAACGGGTCATGCCTATGCCAGAAGACCGTATAACTGGTCTGCCTCTAGCATACCCAGAAGCTGTTCTCTTGACCCGTCCAATCAATCCGGAACTTAGAGGAGAGGTAACGCTAAATTCACTTATTATTTAGACACTTGTTAGGTGTTCGATGTAATGTCCCAATGAATTGTGAATTAATAATGCACCTTTTCTGAAGTTGTGATCTTTGGGTTCAATTACTGGAATTTTCTTCAACTGAACGAAATCTGAATGTTGGTTCGTTGTTAGTAGTTGGGTATATTCAGTCAAGTGGACATTTTTTCCAAGTTTTGGTGATGTTGTGGAACGTAGGTAGATGACAAGTACCAGTACTCATGCGAGAACAAAGACAATAAATTACACGGATGGATATCGGAAGATCCACCGGTGGGATTTTGGATGATCACACCAAGCAATGAGTTTCGTGCTGGTGGGCCTATCAAACAAGACCTTACCTCCCATGTTGGCCCAACTGTTCTTAATGTAAGTTAGCCATCTCCAAGTCCTGGTTCAGATAATCATTCAAACACACAAATTATATACTCGTGATGTAACCTGTTTTCCTCTTGATTTTAATTTGGTTTTTATTGTGGTAGATGTTCACCAGTACTCACTACACTGGAAAGGACTTGAGGACAGATTATCGAAATGGACAACATTGGAAGAAAGTTTTTGGTCCTGTATTTGTTTATCTGAATTCCATTCCATCCACCGAGAACCCCTTATCTCTTTGGCGAGATGCTAAAAAGCAGGTACATCCATCTACTAATAGTTCGTGCCGTGTATGGGAATGAATCATAGATAGCCTTTATATGATTTTTCAACTTGATTTCCGTTATCAGATGTCAACAGAAGTTAAAAGCTGGCCGTATAGCTTTCCTCGGTCAAAAGATTTTCCTTCTGGGAAACAACGGGGGAGTGTTATGGGTCAATTACTAGTCCGTGACAGGTAAATCCTACTGTTATATGATTTTCTAAGTGAATATATAGTAACTTTCAAAGTTTCTGATTTGTTTCTTTTCCTTTAGATACATGAACAAGAGATTAATGTATGCCAGCTCTGCTTATGTGGGGTTGGCAGCACCTGGAGAGGTGGGCTCATGGCAAACAGAAGCCAAGGTTTCATCAATACCAACTGAAAACTTGTCTCCTCTAGGTATTAGGTTAAAATGAGGACCATTTTAGCTAACAATCTGTGTGTTATTCCATTCCAGGGTTACCAGTTCTGGGCTCAAGCTGACAGGGAAGGACGCTTCTTGATCAACAATGTTCGAGCTGGAGTCTACAACTTGTATGCTTGGGTTCCTGGTGTTATTGGAGATTACAAGGGTGATATTAACATCACCGTTGCACCAGGTATAACTATCTTCATAACTTTCTTGAAAGGCATCATTTTAGTGACTTTCACATAATGTCAGTCCTGTTTGCCAATTAATGAAATGCAGGATCTGAGTTCAAATTGGGACTCCTTATTTATGAACCTCCAAGAAATGGTCCGACCCTTTGGGAAATCGGCATTCCTGACCGCAGTGCTGCTGAGTTTTTTGTGCCAGAGACATACCCCACGCTCATGAACAAATTGTACAACAATCGACCAACAGACAAGTTAGCTTCTTCTCAGGATATTGCAACTTCTTGTACCATTACTGACTTTTCAATATGTCTGATATGTTAATGCCGCTACTTTTCATGAAAAGGTTTAGGCAGTATGGACTATGGGAACGATATAGTGATTTATATCCAGAGGATGATCTTATATATAATGTGGGCACCAATGATTACTTCCAGGATTGGTTTTTTGCTCAGGTTCCTAGGTAATATAATTTACTTAATTTGTTATTCCTATGTTACTTATGTTTTATCTTCCTGGTGTGCTGATTCTGATTTGTTGCACTGCAGAACTAAAGGAAATAGGACATATAAGGGAACTACATGGCGGATTAACTTTGACCTTGGGGATCTGAAGCGGAGCGGATCTTACACGCTTCAGTTGGCTTTGGCATCAGCTACTGTAGCTGAACTCCAGGTATGACTCTGACCCTTACTTTCTATGCAAACTCCATAGAAACTACTCTGTTACTTTGATTGTTTTGCTGATGAATATGTCTAACATATCGAATAGGTTCGGATCAATGATCCAGGGGCCAAAGAACCTCTTTTTACGACAGGGCTAATAGGCAAGGATAATGCTGTTGCCAGACATGGCATCCATGGACTGTATCGGTTGTATAGCATTAGCTTACCAAGTAAACTAGTTCTCCAAGGAAAAAATGCTGTATACCTCACTCAATCCAAAAGCGATAGCCCTTTTCACGGTGTCATGTATGATTACTTGCGCTTGGAAGGGCCAGAAGAAACTTGATTACTTTCTATATGTTACTTCTCCTGTTCATAGCCTGTAGCGTGTAAGTATAGGCAACATATGATAATAGAAGGAAGTAGCTCAGATTAATGGGAACTCCGACTCATACTAAGGGGAAGGTAGCAACTAACAAGTACTTTTAACACACAAATACGTACTTCACACAGGTTGATTTTCAGACAAGTACACTTTCTTCGTCTATATCTATTCTTGAGGTTGATACCATCGTAACCAATGGTGCTACTGTTGCTAAAAAAACTCAAACTCTTACTCCATTACTTTACGATTTCTAAGTTCTTTCAGATAATGTGAAGTAAAACATATAATGGGTCGAAGCCCAGGGGTTGATCATACAAGTGGGGATTAATGTAAACATGATTGTAATAAAAGTTGGGCTATATTTTATTTTATTTTATTTATTATTTATTTATGCATTTATTGTATTTTTATTTATATAATTATTTCACGTGCTAATTTTACTTGTTTATTTTTTAACTTGCATTTTTGTTGTTGTTGTCATATCTATATTTAGGTCTATTGGAAATAACTTTTTTATTATATAAGGATAAGACTGCGTATTATTATAATTTTAATTTGCTTTATTGCAGTACTATTTACCCCACAACCTTGAAGGTAACAAAAAAATAAAAACATATAATGTACTGTTTAAACAGGAAGGTGCTGATGGTGCCTTCGCAAATCTGAATAAAGTATGCTTAAGACTTTGGTGAGTGAATAAAGAGGTTTTACTACGAATATAACGAGGCCCTCCGTTGTCTCGTTAATTAAGCTTGGTAATCAGCACCAGTTTTTTAAATTATTTTTATAATTTATTTAATTAAATAAACTTAAAAATTATATAATATTTTTCTTAATATGTGTGCGTTTATTTATAGTAATTAATTCTTAATTATTTTAAAGAATTTATGTTAAGATAATTAGTTTAATATTTTATAAATTTCAATTTTATATAATACTTTTAATAATTAGTGCAACATTTTTACAGACATAAATTTCAATTTTATAATGTTAAATAATCATTTTAATAATTTAATAGTTTGATAATAAATATGCAATGGAATTAATTACATGTTAAATAATTATATTCTATAGAAAAATTATCTAAAATTAAAATAACGTCTTTGCATGTATTATTTAGATTTCTATATTAGTTATGAATTAAATAAAAGTAAAATCCAACTTTAACACAATTAATAATAATCAAAATTAACAAAAGCATAATTTCGACATAGTTGGATGAAAATTATGTACTTGCCGGTGGCCAATTATCATGCAAAAATTGGGATTATGGAATTTAGTATGATCAGTAAACCATATTTAATAATTCCTATTCCTAACATAAATCCTTAATACACAGATCTAGATTGGCATAGATTTCATTTTTATTTTAAAAATAAAATAAATTTTATTAAGTGTTTTTTTAAAATTTATTAATGAATTTTATTTGGATTGCATGTGTAGATCCTATTCTAACATAATCAATGAATTTGGATTGCATGTATATCCTATTCTAACATAATCAAACTTTATCTTCTGAATGAGTCTACGTAATATTTTGTTATATTCTATAGAATCCTAACTTAATTAGATTTATATACTATTCAGTTTCTAACACTAAATATCTCAACAATAAATATTATATTTTATAATTTATAAGTATTTAGAAGGAATTCGTCAAAGTATTTAGAAATAATTTAGAAATATTATAAAGGGTAATATGAGAAATTATATATATATTTCTATTTATTACAGATAATTCTACTTCAACTATAGCTTAAATAAAAGTAAATTCCGTCTTTAACACGATCAATAATCATTAAAATTATCCAAAAAAAGCATAAGTGGGATGAAACTTACGTACTTCTCGTTGGCTAGTTATCATGCAAGGAATGGGATTATGGAATTTAGTATAGGTAAAGGATAGATTACAATTCCTATTCCTGACATAAATCTTTGATTCGCTAATTATCTAGCATGGAAGTGTAAGTTCACGCTAATTGTCTAGTTGGTTTAACCATTCTATGAGAGTAGGATTAGGAAATCAGAGTTGGATAAGTTTAAGGACATACTCATTCTCTAAGATTGTGATTCGTCTGCTATAAATACACTACGCGCCTTGTTCCTTTTATTTACCTCTCTTTCACATCTAGCTAACCTAGGGACTCCATCAAGATGGTCATGAAGAAGTTATCTCGTGCGTTTGCGTGGATATTCTTTGCGTTGTTTCTTCTGCAGGTGACTTCTTGTTCATCCCAGCAGCCATTGTTGCAAAGGTAAAGAATTCTGCAAGTAAAGAGTTGTACGAGGCTTGAATTAATATATCTTATGTCATCGCGCTCTTAATATAATCTTTCTACTTCAGGGAAGCTTCGATAGGGAGCAATGGCTACTCGTCTCCTGTTCGGTTATATGAGGGTGGTTCATATGTGTGTTTCTTGAGCTTTAGTTTGCGACATAACCTCCACAGTCTACCATTGACGTTTTCTCTGATTGTTTTATATATGTTTTATGTTCGCAGGTTGTAATAGATAATGGCATTGTTCAGATAACTCTAGCAAAACCAGGTGGTTATGTTACTGGAGTAAAATACGGTGGAATACCAAATTTACTCGAAACCCGTAACAAACCAAGCAATCGAGGGTTTCCATTCAGTCTTTCTTTCCAAATCTACGAAAACTTATCCTGATGTGTTCATGTTCATGAAAACTGAAACTATACACATTGCAGGTACATGGATGCGTTTTGGAACTTTCCAGGGGGTCATGCAGATACAGACTAGTAAATATCACCATCCTCCGCTATATCATCTCCTGCATAATTTATATTACATAAGATTCACTCATTCCTTAACTGTAACTTGCAGTTTTTTGGGAACCAACTTTACTGTCATAACGAGGAACGAAGACCAAATTGAAGTCTCATTTAGCAGAACTTGGGACACGTCAATTTCTCACATAGCTCCGATTAATGTAGACAAAAGGTACATGGATGGTAAACTTCTTTTTTATATACTATTGAAATCTAAACTTTAAGTAGTGTTAAGATTATAACTAAGGTTCTTCTTTTACAGGTACATCGTGCAGCGTGGCAGTGCAGGATTTTACACGTATGCAATATTCGAGCACTTAGAAGGGTGGCCTGATTTTGACTTGGATTACTTCAGGATGGTCTTCAAACCTCAAAATAACAAGTAATTTCTACTTCACTTTTTATAAATTACTTACCAAACTGCATGCTTATGAGATTTAATGTTATATAATATATGGCGGGTTAGGTTTCACTATATGGCCATATCGGACGACATCCAAAGGGTGATGCCCACACCAAGTGACACCCAACGCGGTCATAAGTTAGCATACAAGGAAGCCACCCTTGTGAATGGAGAGGTATGTCTTATCAAAACATGATCTTTTGATCAACCGCAATATAATCTTCAATCTGCAATTTAAAAACTTAAGAAGATACTAATAATCTAACTCTAAAATGGGAATTTGGGATGTGAGCAGGTGGATGATAAATACATGTATTCCATGGAAAACAAAGATCACAGATTGAAAGGGTGGATATCAAATGACCCACCTGTAGGGTTTTGGATGATCACACCCACTGATGAATATTTTGCTGGTGGACCAACTAAGCAAGATCTTACTTCTCATGTTGGCCCTACTGTTCTTGCAGTAAGTTTGTCTGACACAATACGATTAAGACATCCCCGTATCAGGATCTGATAACTTTTAGGAACTGGATTAACGCTGGTGATCGATTTTTTCTGGCAGATCTTCCACAGTGACCATTACGTGAACGAATTAAGTAAACAGTTTAGAGATGGAGAGGCTTGGAAGAAAGTGTACGGTCCCATTTTCATTTACCTTAATTCCAATAACTATGGTGATTATCAAACATTATGGAACGATGCTAAAAGACAGGTGAGTTTGGCGTTTTTTCTTCTTGTCAACTTGATAATTGATTAATAATTTAACAATTTATGTTTTATTTTCTTTTATTAAATAGACATCCGAAGAAATCAATAAATGGCCATACGATTTCGTTCAATCAGAAGAATTCCTTCCCTCATATAAACGAGGAACAGTAAATGGGCACTTAGCCATTAAAGATAGGTAAATATTAGTTCTTGTTTTTATTTGTTGATTTTATGGAACAAAAAATAGAAAACTTACCTAAAAAGGTCTTTGTAAATAACAGTGATGCTCAGAACAATTTTGATGGTGCGAGCTATGCTTATGTGGGGTTGGCATCTCCTGGAGAAGCTGGTTCATGGCAGTTTGAAATTAAGGTTCGTTTCCATTTTCCACTTGCGATTCCTTCAGATTCATTTATTTATTTTTTCTGGCTTTGGTCACATACTGATTTCGATTGATGTTTTGCAGGGTTATCAATTCTGGACTCGAGCTAACAGGAATGGAGATTTCCAGATCAAAAATGTCAGACCCGGGATCTACAATTTGTATGCTTGGGTTCCAGGTTTCGTTGGGGACTACAAATACAGTGAGCAAATCACCATTGAAGAAGGTTCATTCAATACTGAATCTTCATATTTTTAATACGTAAGAATCGATACAGTGGGCAAATCATCACTGAAGAAGGTAGTGTTTTGTAGTAATATGAAGATTGATTGATCCATAATGTAGGAAGTGAAGTCAGGTTGGATGATCTTAGATTTGAAACTCCAAGGAATGGTCCTACTCTATGGGAAATAGGCATCCCTGACCGTTCAGCTGCCGAGTTCTTTATACCAGACCCCAGTCCAGATCTCCAAAACAAAGTTTTCCTGAACAAACCTCAACACAGGTATAGGCAATATGGGTTGTGGTCACGATACACAGATTTGTATCCAGAGAATGATCTCGTTTACAATATTGGCTCTAGTAATCACACTCGAGATTGGTTCTATGCCCATGTACCAAGGTAGTACAACGATACATGTTATGATTCTCAATTTGCTTCAAAACAATTCATCTTTAAAACTCTCTCTCTGGAAGATCTTTATCTCTTCTTTCTTAATGTGAAAAATGAACTTTTCTTGTAACACTTTTGCAGGCTTACAAATGGCAATTACCAACCTACGACTTGGCAGATCAATTTTGAGCTTTACAATGTCGAACCATACGCAACATACACTCTCCAGTTGGCCCTGGCATCTTCCAATTACGCTCATCTAAACGTAAAGACTACAAAACTTATATTATCTTTCAGAATACTTGAGAGTTTCGTTTATTAATAACCAAAGAAGATTCAATTCCACAATGGTTTTTACCTTTTACAGGTTCGACTAAATAATCAACTATCACCTAGGCCTCTGTTTACAACCGGAGGTATTGGAAGGGACAACGCCGTAGCAAGAGATGGAATTCATGGAATCAACAGGTTGTACACTATTGAGGTTCCCTCTCGCTTTCTTGTTAATGGGCAAAATGCTCTGTATCTTCAACAAGCCAGAGGTTCAAGTCCCTTCCAAGGAATGATGTACGATTACATTCGTATGGAAGGACCCAGTTCCAGCCGAAGGAATTAGTACTAGTTACTGAAATATATGGTAGATAATACCTTTGTTTCTTTATTTGTTTCCTTTGTTGCAAGTAGAATTCTTCTTAGTGTAGGATTATGAAAACGTTTCCGATTTTTTAATTCAGACATTCAACTACAAATGTAAATATTCATAAATTGAAATGTCTCCTATTTTTCACTTTTTATCTTTATTTTTCAATTTTTAATGAATCAACTCTTTTACCTTTTTTAATTATTTTATAAAATAACTGAAAACTTAACGAGTGAATTCATTATTTAAATCTTGTTTTGAATAAAATTTGAGGTCTTCCTACGGAAAAGCTATGTTGCCTTATTTCTGTCTATAAGCTGGGTCTCCAATGATGTCCCTTGACCAGGAGGGACGCCAACTCAAGCGAGGCCATACCATAAAACGAGACGATGAGTCTCCTCTAAGCCCCAAACCGACCTACAGCGCAGCCTTGTCCGGGGATACCCTTGCAGCCAACACCACCCAGGACTAAGCTTGGCCTCCTGAACAGTTCATCGAACCAGAAGAAGGGGATATTTGAAGCTGCCCGGAGAGGTGGGGGAGGGCATAACCCTGTCACAATCCTTTAAGACGAAGCTGGACAATGCATGGAACCAAGTTGTGGTGCTCAAACTACTTGGCAGGAGGATTGGATATCAGACGATTGCGACTAGACT
Organism: Erythroxylum gracilipes; assembly: GCA_026413385.1. Classification (NCBI taxonomy): domain Eukaryota; kingdom Viridiplantae; phylum Streptophyta; class Magnoliopsida; order Malpighiales; family Erythroxylaceae; genus Erythroxylum; species Erythroxylum gracilipes. The sequence continues at coordinate 3,077,880 of JANZLC010000202.1, read as the reverse complement.
CAAGCTTCTGTGGAAACCCCGTGGTCCTCTCAAGATAGTGGATCTGGAACGAGACTATTTTTTGGTGAAATTTATGGAAGAAGCCGACTACCTCCATGCCCTCACCAATGGCCCTTGGGCTATCTATGGCCAAGCCCTCTCCGTCTAACGTTGGTCCCCCTCCTTCCGTCCGACGCAAAGCCAACTCCACCATGCGGTTGTCTAGATTTGCTTCCCTGATTTTTCGATTGCAAGGTACCACCCGAGCATAATCCAGGCCTTGGGGGATCTTTTTGGAACAACTATACGCATCGACGAGGCCACCCTGCTAGCACACCACAAGAAATACGCACGGATCGCTGTGGATATCGATCTGGTGTCACCGTTGAGAATTCGAACCACAGTGCAGCTTGATGGGGAGACAATGGCGGTGGCATATGAAGGATTGCCAAACATCTGCTATACTTGCAGCAAAGTGGGTCATGACACCACCGGATGTCTGCAGAGGACCAGCTCCATCCCAGGCTGAAACGATGTCACCGGAACAGGCGAAGGCTCCTCGGTGAGGGCGATGCAAAACACCGCAGCTAGACCAACACCGGGAGGAAACGCCGCAAGAGCGACAACGGTTGATAGGCAGAGTGGGTACGAACCCTGGATGCAGGTCCAACGCCGTGCTCCACCGCAACGTCCTGCTAACGGTCTTCAACGAGTGGCAACGGGAAGAAATTAAGCTCCAACACCGAGACGAGGCTCGAGGTATGACGTTTTGGCAGATATTGAGCAGATGGAGACATTGGACAAGACAGGCTCAGAACCGCTCCAATTTAACGCCAGCTTGGGATTGGGTACCCGAATGGAACTCAATGAGATAATGGGCCAAGGAAAGCTTCCCTTCCAAGCCCAAGCTTCTAGGGCCACAGGGCCTAAGCCCAGGAAGGGGAACAAAAATGTTGTTCCAAGGTAGACTACTGGCTGCGAGGGAAGGAGGGGGAAGTTGTTGGGACCCGATCTCGGAATTGGACCCTAACCGAAAAGTGAAAAACGAAAACGAAAGAATCCGAAGCGAAAACAAAGAGGCGGAAGCAAGATCAAAAACGAAAACGAAGAATCAGATTTACAAAACGAAAGAAATCGAACGGACGGAGTGCAAACGAAAGGAAAAAGCGAAATCGAAACAAACGGAATAGCAAAGAGCGGAAACGAAATCGAATGAACGGAAACAAAATGAATTTGAATCGAACCGAAACGAATATCCGACATCCGCGAACAAAAACTTTAGAATTGGAAACCCTAAGAATCTCAATATCATCTTTAACATCAATCTTATTCTTATTCTATCTTTGCCATAAAACCAAATTTTATCAAAAATCGGGCAGCATAACGGCTGTATTTTGCAAAACTCAAAAATCTGTAAATCAAAATCACTCACTTCTATAATCACATCCAACCATAACAACCATCATCGGACCTCCTGTCCGGATTTCCAACATAAACAAATACACATCTATACCTAACACTTCAATAATTCTTAAGCAAAATCATAAACATCCATATTCAAATCCAATCAAAACGCAAACCATTCGAAGTCATATACAATCGCAAACCATAAACCATAATCATACACAATCTATATATATCAATCCCATATACAATTTCTTAAATTCTTCATAATTCATACACCTCATGAATTAATTGCTTACAAGAATATTTCAAATTCACTACATAACTCCATAATTCGTATACATCAAGAATTCAATGCTTACAATTCATTAATGACATTCCAAGCCATAACAAAACTAAAACCATAATCCAAAATACTTAAAACACAGGCCAAACAAAATCGAACCCAAGCCTTGACTTTCTTCTATCCGATCTCCTGCTCGATACCTGGAGATTGAGATGAAAGGGGGGATGAGCTTGACAGCTCGTGGATAACATGTTTATACATTGAAACATAAACAAAAATTATTTTCTAAATTTTCGCCATTTTATAAAAATCTCACAGTAGTAAAATCATCGAAAGCTAACCTTTCAAACCATTCATATTCAATCTCAAAAATTTCACGGCAGAAAATCCCCAATTTATCATTTCTCAAAAACTTCAAATCCTTCACAATTCACAAACAACTTTAAAACATGAATCCATCAGACAATAAAATGCATCATATTATCAACCAAAACAAAACACATAAACACATCAAAGTGGTTTTGGTCGGTCCAAAACGGAACGTACTACACATTCCCGCATAGCGGTCTTGTGCAGCCTTGAACGGAACGTACTACACCTTCTCACATAGCGGTCCGGTGTAGCCGTGAACTTATGGGAGCTCGAAATCGGAGCTCCAGTGCCACTAGCGGGCAGGCGGGCGAAGCCTATAAAAAAAAGAGACCAGTGCACTGACTCATACTTAAGGGACCTAACTAAACCCATATAACACATTTTCATGCTTGAAAATCATCTTGCCCGAAGGCATATTTTGAAAACTTAATTTTTCATATCGTGTCATACAAGACACATTCACATTAACAATTTCACATACATTTATATAGCCATTCAAATGCAAACTCAATTCATGAATCAATCTCATAACAATCAAATTCATACTCAATTTCTCAATCAAGCACAAACAAGGAAATGCAAAAATCATAGAAATTTAAAATCATAATTTATCACTTCAATCATAAGTAATGAATTTTAGAACTTTTCTTAATTTCTCAAATCATTTAAAACTTGTAACATTTTCCAAAACATTCGGAAACAATAAAATTTCAAT
>JANZLC010000202.1:3056109-3069350 GCA_026413385.1 Erythroxylum gracilipes | reverse complement strand
AATTAATTTTATTTTCAAAAAATGAAAAAAAAATAAAAACGTCGCGGAATACATTTCGTGACATTTTTAAAAACGTCACTGAAGACCTTTTGCGACGTTTCCAAAAAACGTCGCAGATTTTTTCACATTTTGTGACGTTTTAAAAACGTCGCGAAATGTTAGACAATCCGTGACGTTTTTCGAAACGTCGCGGAATGTCAGCATTTTTTGTTTTTATTTACACTATATTCCGCGACGTTTTTTGTGACGTTTTTTTAAACGTCGCAGAGTACATTCTGCGACATTTTTTGGACATTCTGTGATGTTTCTAAAATGTCGCAGAATACCTTATTTTCTTGTAGTGAGATCACACGCTTCGACCCAACGACAACAGCTTGATTCTTGAAGGAGGACCAACAAACTTTGTTGGGACTCGAGTTTAACATGATCTTTACATGTGTCAGGTTGGTCGAGTCACTTATGCTAATAAGGTACCAATATGGGATCGTCAAAGTGGAACGCTCACAGACTTCACAGCTCATTTTACTTTCTACATCGATGTCCAAGGTCGTCAGACATATGCTGCCGGGTTCGCTTCGCTTTCTTCCTTGTTCCTGTGGGATTCCATATACCACCCAATTCAGCTGGAGGCTTCCTTGGCTTGTTTAACATCACCACTTTAGATTCCTCTCATAACCAAATTCTTCATGTTAAAGTTGACACTTTCACAAACCCTCAGTGGGATCCTCCAGTCCAGCATGTTGGGATCAACAACAACTCGGTTGTCTCTGCAACATATACTCCTTGGAATGTTAGCCTACACAGCGATGATACTTCTGATGTTTGGATTACCTATAATGGTACAACCAAGTCTCAATATGTGTCATAGAAATATTAAACAACCTCTGTTTCTCAGGAAAATACAAGTCTTTGTTACATTATCGATCTTCGGGAGGTTCTTCCTGAATGGATTACAATTGGGTTCACAACTGCTATGAGTAACGTTATGCAGAGGCATTTACTTCAGTCGTGGGACTTCATGTCAGACTTGAGATAGATGAAGCAAACGGAACAAATACTAAAAGGTTGAGACTGCTCGTACCCATATGTTGTACATGAATAGCAAAATTATCTGCAGTGTGAACATCGTGTGGAAGATGGTATTGCTAAAGATTCAATAATGGAAGAATTAGAGTTCATACGATTGCAACAGGCAAAATCAAGATACCAAGAATTTGAGGTACTTGATGTGATAGATAGAGTAGAGGAAGAGACTACCAAAATCTGGTTGAATTTGTTAAAGAAAGGCACAAAGATCCTTTAAAGAAAATTTGCGAGAGATGTTTTCTATTGGCCTCTCAGTGGCAATAACAGTAGTGGAAGCAAGTTGAAGAGACTTAGAAGAATTACCTTGATCAAAGTTCTATTTGAGTCGTGTTTTACTTTTAGAAATGTGATGCCCATAATTTTTTTAGTAGTTGCAAGATCCTTTGTAGAATTTCTTACCTAAGTTGTAAGAAGTTTGAGTTACATGAATAACATCAGTAAATAAGATAGAATTTTCCATGCCAAGCATATTAAGGCGACTTTCCTTTGGCATGAGCTCTTTAATCACAATGTTAAGATTAGGTATAGTTCCTCTATGAATGAAAGAGTAGCGAACGAGTTCAAATTCATCCTTAAGAGTCTATCAGTAAATTCCATATATGTTGACAATCTCAAAGTTCTTGCAATTCAAACATATAACTGTGTATTGTATGTCCAAGTTGTTGTTTTATGCAATGAAATTTCCTATACGACTGAAATCGATGGTTATTATCAGATGTAAAATAATGATTTTTTAGAAAATTCCATACCTCTAGGGCTATATCAAAACTTCAAATGTTAAGTTTGATGACTTTAATATACATGCATTTTGAAACCATGTTAAAATTTGACCATATTACCAATTCTTCGATGAATATATCAAAGTTTTTGTTAGTATAGTTTTTTTCTGTAGATTTTGTATGAGAAAACCTTTTTTTTTAAGGAGCTAATTAACTATTTAGTTGCTATTTAAAAAAGAACTTTTTTGAAAGAACTTTATAATGCATTACATTTGAATTAAAGACATTAATAGATTCTCTAGACTTAGACAGCCAACACATTGAAATCATCTAAGTTGTAAATTTTTTTAGGGATGGATTGAGATTTATAATAAAATCATCCAATTCACATTGTCATTTACAACATTTTCGTGCAAATTGATTTGTTTAAGACGCAGACGATTACGTGGCTAACATAACATTCGCAAAAATTTTGAAAAGTCAAGCTTGGAGAAGCCAGTCATGTAGTAAAGGAACTAAGAGCAGCACGTCAAGATGTCCTGTTCCTAGAGGTCGAAGTGTCCAGTTTCTACAGGGCATTGAAATGAGGAAGATGAACTCACTGACAATGAGACCGTGTCTTACAATTCACATTACATAACATCTTCAAAGTGGAGAGGCTGTTTTGTTGGTGGTCGACAAAACGTTATGCTCTATAGAAACTTCTGTCTTAAAGTAAATAGTTTGAAGACCATGAAAAATGAGGATTGGAGAATGGTGAGGACAAGAGAGCTGAGACCACTGTCCAACTCAAGTGGCGGAGATGATACGCCTTAGTTGGCTTTCACTGTTCTTCTACAATTTTTCTTTGGTTCGGCCTTTGCCCACACAAAGTCAGAATTTAATCCACAGATGCTAAATTTCATATATTAGCCTGCACTTGATGATTGCTAAATGTTGTGACTCGGTAAGTAATTCCAACAATAATTAAAATAAAAAAATCTGAGTTTTAAAGTCAAAAGTTAATAAAATATGAAATTTAGATTCAGAACTCCTCTGATTTTTTCAAAAATATACTTTTTCATTTTAATTTATTAAAATTGTTTTATAAAATTAAAAAATTAAAGTTTTGGTATATGTGAGAGAGAACTATTAGATCCGATTTTAATAGCATTTTTGAACATAAATGTAGTGAGAAGTTTAATTAAATTTTGTGATACAATAAAATATATATTGATAATTTAAAATAAGAAAAATAAAAATATTTCTATATGTAAATATGCGAGAATCAATCCTTAATACTTAGCAGCTAATTCTATGTCTGATTTTGAATGAAGAATATGCCCTCTTTTTTTTAATTATAACATTTTATCTTTTGATATCAATAATATGCGTTGAGCGCATCAGATGATGTTTCAAAAAAAAATTCCTTAATACTTAACTTCTAATTGTTTTCATTTCATTTCTATTTTTCTGTTTTAATTTTTAGTTTTTGATTTATGTTTTTCTTTAAAGAAAAATGACTTATTTAGTTTGTTAATATTTATATAGTTATATTTTAATCACTAGTAATAATTATATATTAGACTAAAATTACAGAAAATATTTTTATTAAATAAATTTCCTTTAATATCTTATATAATATTTATTAAGGAAGTATTAACAACATTTATTTTATTAAATTAAATAATTTAAATTAACTTTTTATTATAAATTAATATTTATTTAAATATATTTTAATTATTAAATCAAATTTTATTTGAAATTCATATATTTTGAAGATGTTTTAAATTTAACTATATTTATTAATAGTTATGAAAGTATATTAATTTAATTTAATTTAATTTAAATAATTCATGATTGATATTAATAATTAATTTTATTTAATTAAATATATATTGTTAAATTAAATTATTTATAGTTCTTATTAATAATTAATATATTAAATATTTAGTTGATAATAAATCATATTATAAACAATCAAAAACTACTTTTATGGTTTTCATAATTTTTGAAAACTTGAAGAAACTAAAATTGTGAACAAAAATTAAAAAACTCAATCAAACACTTTTTTTTACTAAATTAAAAAATAAAAATAAATTTTAAAACAAAAAGAAAATTACAAAATGCCACTTCTGATGTAGAGGAATCAAGCCCTTTTTTTAATTTTAAAAGGAATATATTACCAAAGCAGAAACTTATACACAATCTTTCTTGAGGATCCTACAAGTAGTAAAAAACTACACTACATAGAATGTACAACAATTAAAAATCAAAAATCAGATTAACCATAAAGGTCTTAGTTATTTGCTAAGTTCTCTTGCTTCCTTTTGGCTATCATAGTTTCTCTAATCAAGTTGACAATTGCCTCGGCAAGTTCATATTTGTGTTGCTCCTCATTTTTGTAAATTCTCCTATTTCTCTCCTTCCATAAATAATAGATCACCATTTGGAAAAGAAGTCTTGATGATAATTCCATCCTTTTGACTTGAGTTAGAATATCAAATGATAGAGTCCAATGTTTCATTCCAATCAAAAGAGAACATTAGAAGTCTAATCATGTACAAAATTATGCTCCACATCGATTTGCTATATCCGCACTCAGTGAACAGATGGTTTCTACTCTCATTTACTTGTTTACATAAGACGCCAAGCGGATCATAACTCCCAAACCAACGGTTTTTAGTTCTTAATCTATTCTTTATAACTAACCACAAGAAAATGGTAGATTTAGGACTCAAAACCTGCTTCCATACTATTTCTGCCCACGGGATTGACTCCATTGGTGCCACCAGTAGATGATGAGTTGATTTATTATTAAATAACCTGCTAACATATACAGTCCATACCACCTTATCCTTCCTTTGCACAGTAGGCAACTCAGGTAAATAGTTTCCAGTAGTTGAAAATGCCTAATATTTTAGATCCTATCTAACTCCTAGATGAACCATGCAACTTTAGCCTGTTTAGGAATCCTACTCCTTAACACTTGTAAGTCAATACGCAACCAAAAAGGACTAAAATCAGTCCAATTATCAAACCATAACCAAATGTCTTCACCATCCCCTACCCTATACTTCATACAAGGATAAATCTGCTCCCTAAGGTTCAACATGCTCTTGAATATCCATGAATATTCACGATTCTGTTGAAGTTGCCAAAAATTTTGAAATTTAAGACAATAAATCTGCACCCATTTTACCCACAACGCTTCCTTATCAACAAATAATCTCCAAATCCTCTTCAGTAGCAAAACGCGTTGCATTTGGGTAATTAAAATGACCCCTAATCTCCACCACTTTTTTGAAAGAATAATTTCACTCCACTTAACTTTGGCCCCTTTACTATTTTCAATTTTGCCAGACCATAGGAACGATTTTAATAACCTCTCCATTTCCTTGATCACTCTCTTCGGAATTACCATATGAGCTACCCAGTGAACATGCATACTATTCAAAACAGAAGTAATAAGGGTGACTCTAGCAGCTAATGACAAGAATCTGTTCTGCCAAGGAAGGATTCTAGATTTTAACTTTTCTAACAAAGGTATAAAATCTGAATATTTAGGCTTACCTGAGGTAGTAAGAACTCCCAAATAGCGAAAAGGAGTTTCCTGTAGTGCAAACCCCACCATATCGCTTATCCATTCCTAGTTCCTAACATCAGAGGACACATACATGCCACTCTTCTGCTAATTTATCCTCATCGTCGACCAACCAGAAAATGTGTATACCATGTTCATCATCATCATAATAACATGAGGTTCAGCCTTGCAAAACAGAATAACACCATCAGCGTAAAGCAAGTGTGACAATTTCAGATCCTTACATTTAAAATGGAATTAAAATAGACCATTGCTATCCACAAGTTTAGAAACAAGTCTAGAAAATCCCTCTATAACTAGAGTGAATAGGTAAGGGGAAAGTGGATCCCCTTGCCAAATCCCTCTAGAATTTAAAAAAGGTCTTGTTGGAATCCTATTCACTAACACACTCATAAATGTAGTTTGTATACATTGTTGAATCCATTGACAAAATCCGACAGGTAAACTGATGGCTTCCAAACAAACTTTCAAATATTCCCAACTAATGGTATCACAAGCTTTAAATAAATCAAGCTTCAATGCACAGCTCTTAATATGTTTCCCAATATGATACTCCCCCAACAACTCTTGATGAATCAGTATATTGTCATCGATGCTTCTCAATGGCAGAAAAGCCCCTTGTGCTTATAAGGTTCCGATCATGCATCTCATACATAATATATCAAATATATGCAACAAAAAATAAAACGGAACTTCAAAAACCAGATCTCCTCATGCATATAGATATAGAAAACAAAAACATGAAATGTAAGATATTTACATACCTTTCTGATGATCACATATGTTCTTTAATCTTCTTCGCGTGGGGTTGTTGTAAACTACAACGATCAAAATAGACCGTCTCTAATGAAAGTCCACATGAAGATAGAAGGATGAAACCTCACTAGGAGATGGCCAGAATTCTTTCTTTGTGTTAGCAAAGACAAGAACTCTTGTGAGAGTTAGAGAGAAAAAGAGTATGTATGTAAGAAAGAACCTTTCTTTCACTTGTGTCTTACAAAAGATGCATGAAAATCATCCCTATTTTTTGCACCATTTGGCCTTCCCTAACCCCCATCGCTAATAGAGAGTTATAGGAAGTTAATGGTCATGAATAGCATGCATTAATGGAAGTTATGGGAAGTTAATGACCATTAATAACATGCGTTAATGGAAGTTTGGGAAGTTAATGTCCAAATTGGCAGGCAATAACACTTGTTTCTAATCCATTAGATGCAAAGTTTTTTACCACGATCATATTGTGATACAATCCCGAACAACTCTCTCATATCTTGAATCATCTTTCACAACCATTTTACTCATCTTTCAGATCTCCTATATGTGTGACCCATTAGGTTCCTAGTTATGTCGACCACTTGAATTAACACTTAATTTAAGTAAATCAAGAGCGATATCTAACAACACATCATGACCCCAGTAGTTTGACTACGAACCATTCCATACGCAATATTGCCATTTAGTTCGTCCTTTCACTATCTACACCCCATTTGGTTCAGAGTATGGTGAAAGTGTCAACTCCTACTAGACTGACTACGTCACATCTAGGCCAAGTGATATTAGATCTTGTCCTGAGGATCTCATTACTCTATGTACCATTAAAGACTCTCTTTATGACATGTATCTGCTCTGGCCAGAGACTTCCAAATAATGACCCCAATAAGAGGCCATAGGTATCATCTCCTTCTATCAGGAGTAGTGAATCCTTTTATTGGCACCGATGAATAGAGTAACCCCTGAAAGGCACCAATGAATAGAGTCAAAGCACAGGATCAGTATCGGAGATATCCTTGAGCACCTCAAGTCAAAGGATACTTACAGCATTGCTATGATAACACTATCATTGACACTGGAATAGAATATCCATATGATTGTCTCATAGTAGGTCAATCTAATGTACTTACTACCCTTAGTAAGCATTCACATGTTAACTCTAAACAACTCATGTTTACAGCTTATGAGATCTACTGCTTGATCAAATCAAGGAGTATAACATGTATTAGTTTACCCGGATTAATGATATCTCATCTTACTAATCCTATGATTAGGGAAAATTTAGATACTAATATAATTACACATTATAGAATTTTCATTATCATGATTTCATCATGATTTCCTTCATGCTATGTTTTATATCAAGGACTAAATTAAATCAATTTAAGATCAATATCAAATCCATAATGTATGAATGTCGAAATAATGAAAATTGCCTTTATTAATTATAAAATGATTTGTACAATAAGTGCTAAAGGTTATTGCTTTTAGAGCACTTCTCTAATAGTTGGGTGAGTCAAGTAGTGAGTCGTTGAGCTTTAGCCTGAGGAATTTACACAAGTGTTTAAGGGGTGAGTAGGTTGCTACCAATTGGCCTGATTGGCCCAACATTGTCACCGACGAGGCCATTCAAGGATGGATTTCTCATAAAATTGATGCTTACCAGAGTGGATGTTTAATGTATTCTTTAATAAATATCCTTAAAAATAATTATTAATATTAATGGGTGGTCATAAACAAATGGGATATGGTTAGGAATTTTTTTCATCTTTTTATTCTCTTAATTAATTAATAATAATAATTATAATTTAAAAATTATGACATGTGAATCTATAACACCTAATATCTTACGAGTCATTAAACACGTATGATATGGATTGCCATATCAGCTTTATTAACAGAAATACTGGCGTTGAGTTATATTTAAGAAAAATTGAAAGTTTGAATATTTAGTTGTCACTTTTTAAAGTTTGAACTATAACTAAAAAATTGTGAAAAGTTTGGAATTTTTTATTAAACCTTAAAACAACATAAAACACATATGAAAATATAAAATTTTAACTTTCTTCACCAATATAAAATTTTTGGCTAAGACTAGGAGTCATCATGTAACATCCCGTTACTTATGTTAAGGTTATAATTGTGTATTATGAGAATTTCTGAGAAAATAAGAAAATGCATATCATGCATAAATTAATTGTGACATGCACATTTTTGCACATAAATATGATTATACATGCATTCTTTGACATTTCCGGGTACAATTGAGTTATTAAATATGATTAAACTGTGTTTTGGCAATTTTGGTATTTTTTAGGATATTTTAGTATTTTTGGTGAAATTTAGAAAAAAATATTTATTTATTGGCAAATTATGGTTTGACACGTGGCATCCTATAATTGGGACAAGTGGAAATAATAGGCAGATGACAAATGATTAAATGGCTTGAAATTGTTAGGACACGTGTATGACTTGCAAAGTATACACGAGTATGATGTTTGAGGTTAGGATTGATGCACTATGAGTGTCCTCCTCGGTGAAGAAACACTTAGCATCCGAATATTAATAGGGAGACTCTCAATTTTTTGATCTGTTGTTCTCCTTGCTGGACATAGAAGTTAAGACAAGTAAGTAGTTTGGCTGATGTTTAGTTTCTAGTGTAAAGATTTACTTGCATGCATGGTTTTTCTTAGTTCCTGACTATAAGATTGATTTTTGAGTTGTGTTGTGAATGAGTTAGAGGTTTTGGTTGCAAGTTATTGGAGTTAATTAATGTAAGATTAAGTTTTGTAAAAATTACAGTAGAGTGAGAAAGTGAGAAAGTGAGAATCTGGAAAAAAAAGTGAGGAAGACGAGTTTCTGTGATCATACGTCGAGGCGTTCATTTTTGTTCTCGCTGCGACATATTCCTTTTTGTACGTCACGACGTGTGATTCACCCTTGAGCTCGTCGCGGCGACCGTCACAAGAAAATCTCAAGAAATACTGATTTCTGGACTGTACGTCGGGACTTCATATTTTGTCCTTGTCGCGGCGAGGTCCTCCTTTGACAGCTCGAACATGCTTTTGTATTTTGACCATAACTTTCTGTATATTTATCCAAATTGGGTAATTTTTTATTTACAGTAAACTAGAAACATAGGGATACAACTGTTATGAAGAAATGGAATTTTAATTATGTCTCTAAGATTTTCAATATGTGGTTGGAAGTTGAGGTAAGAATTCTGCTGGAACTTATGAACCGTCTAGAATATTTTGAGTATATCTTTTCGGATACTGAACCAAATTAAATAAATTTGGTGTCATTAGAAATTTAAGAAATGGGAGAAAAACTTTATATAAGGAAGTTTTGTTTAATTTGGTCAATTAGCTTATCAAATTTAGCATAGAAAGTTGACCCGTATGTGTATTAGAGGAAAAATCTAAAGTGGTCAATGAAGTTATGCAAATGTTTGACGTAGTTTTGTTTCGATCCAATTGTAAATATACATGGTATTAATGAGGGCTTTGATATCTGAATGATTTGTTGATAAGGATCGCATAGTGTACCTCATAATTGTCATTGAACATGCATTGTGCATACATTCTCTACATTGATGTGCATAAAAGAACCACTTGTGTAATTGTGCAAAAATGTGATAATTGTGAATGAGTTTTGCCTATTTTAGAGGAGCATATCCGATATGAAATGCTGAATGTGATAATTGGAAGTGCTTTGATTGTGGCTTTGAGTGATATGAAATGCTGAATGTTATGTGATTTCTCAATGAAAGTTGGATGCCGGACTTAGGTCCAATGATTATGAGTTTTGTTTGAGCATCATACATGATTTCCATATATTCCATAACTAGTATTTGATGCATTGGAAGTGTTCTAATTTGATGTGAAATCCTTTATCATATGTGAATTCTTAACGAATGTTGAATGTCGGACTTAGGTCCAATGATTATTAGTTTCTGATAGAATATCATATGTGAATTCTCAATGAATATTGGATGCTGGACTTAGGTTCGATGATTATGAGTTTTTGATTGGATATCATATGTGATTGTCTGATATGGCATAATCAGCATTTGATGCATTTCATAAAATGCATGCTCAAATAAAGGCATTGTGACTTGAGTAGCCAGTATGAAGCGCTTTCACATAGAGCTTTGCTCCGTGATATGTGTTCTGCAAGTAGAGCTTTGCTCCGTGATATATGTGTGTGCACGTAGAGCTATGCTTTGTGATTCTGTTTTGACTAAGCCCTATGGGCCAATATTTGTGTAAGTATGTGATAGGCGCTCAGTCATAACAATAAGAACGAATGTGAGTCTCATGCATATAGCATTCTTATAAGATTGAAATTTGTTAAATGATTTGCAAAGCTGTAATGAATGACCATATGTTATGCCATGATATATGAGTGTCTGAATAATAATAGTTATATGTTCTGAATGATTATCTGTAATATATGTGATGTGTGTATACGATCAGGTGAAATCATCAATGATTGTTCACTCGCGGAGTTCGCAAAACTCATCAAAAATTGCAACGTGGCTTTTCAGGTTCAGAAGAGTTATCTAATTAGATCAATTGGAGTTCAGCCACTAAGGTCTGACATGGATTAGAGGTTGGGATTAGTTTGCACCTGCATATGTCTTCATTGATTTATTTTTTAATTATGTTCAGTAAGAATTGTACAAAGTGTATGTAAACGATTTGGTATTGAAATGACTTTATGGTTTCAAGTGTTTTGTACTTGAAAATGGGCCAAAATTATTGTTGAATACTAGTGTTTGTAATAATTGTAACTTATAAATGGAAATGTTTTTAAATGATATGGGCCAATTTGATTAGTGATTTTCCACTTTCGTGTACCTTGTTTTAAGCAAACAAAAGTTTTGTAATGAATTTTGACTGATTGATCGTTCTAGCATGCTTGCGGGGTACGTACTCGAATATCACCATAGATGTCGGGTATGTGTCTTACGAGAGTGGGGTGCGACACGTAGTCACTGTTAAGTCAAAATGACTTCACGTCTAATAATTTTGATGACATTCAAATAATAATAATATTAGAAATTATATGTGTGTTAAGTGTGAAAAAAAACCAAGAGGGAAGCGGAAAATAAGAAGGAAGTGGAAAACTAAGAAGGAAGCGAAAACTAAGAAGGAAGCGGAAAACTAAGAAGGAAGTAGAAAACTAAGAAGGAAGCGAAAATTAAGAAGGAAGCGGAAAAATAAATAGGAAGTAGAAACTAAGAAGATACAAAAACAAAGACCCGATAGTACGTCGTACGGTTAATCAGTTTGAACTAGTTATAAAACTCAACTGAATAACGATTTCTGCAAAGAAGCAAGAAACTAGAAATAAGAAGCAAGAAGTAATTGGAGACGAAGGCTATAAATACAAGTCAAAATCAAAGACTGAAAAAGTTAGTGATTTGAGTTAGCGATTTTAAGCTTTTGAACTTTAGCAAAACGTTATATTTGTTGTGTGAAACACTAGAGCTATCATTACTGTAACAAAGCTCGCAATATCTTTCTGGTAAGATAGAAGAAAAGCTGAGAGCCTGAAGAGGCTTAGTGAGCAAAAATAATACTTGATGTAAGAGACTTGAAGAGGCTCTGTAGAGAAAGAATACTTGTACAGTTTTAGAAGAATAGTAAAATCTCATAAGGATTCTGAGAACTGGACGCAGCCCACGGTTTGGGGTGAACGAGGATAAAATCTCTATGTCTACTCTCTAACTCTTTACGTTTAATCTCTATTGTTTGTATAAAAGTATATAAAAGTTAATTGCCCTTCAATCTTGAAGATATTCTTATATAATAGTTGTGATATAATAGTTGTGATATTCTTTGGCATTTGAATAGAATCAATTTATTCCATTCTCTGTGGATTAACCCTATTTACCACTGTGCGCAATTTATATTTGTTTGGTGTTTGGGAATTATTTTTGGTGGATTCGACACCCATCAAATTTTGGCGCCGTTGTCGGGGAATGGTAACTAATTGAATTTGTTTTGTTTTATGCCTAGGAACATTCGTACGGGAGATTCCATCTTGTACGACCCTGAGATCGAAAAGACCGCTAAGAGGCTAAGGAAGTTGAGCAAACAAAGGAAGAAGCAAGGAGAAGCTAGTGGATTACCGACCCCGGTTGAGTTAGATACTGAAACAGAGTACGAACAAGAGGTTGAATTTGAACAGCAGCCTGACGGGAAGCTTAACCGTGACCACGCGCAGGATATGGCTCTTAATAGAACCCTCCGGGACTTGGCTAGACCCACTGAAGCACAACATCCGCTGTGCATAGACTTTCCATAACTTCAAGACGGGTTCGAATTGAAGTCCGAACTCATCCATTTGTTGCCCACCTTCCGTGGATTGGAAAACGAGGATCTGAATAAGCATCTAAAGGAATTTCACCTCGTCTGTACTCCATGAAGCCCCACAATGTTACAAAGGACCAAATCAAATTGAGAGCTTTTACATTCTCGCTGCAAGATGCGGCCAAGGACTGGCTCTACTACCTACCTTCGGGGACAATCAACACTTAGGAAGGGATGTCCCGACAGGTTCTAGAGAAATATTTCCTAGCATCCCGAGCCACCAACATCAGGCGTGAAATCTGTGGCTTTAAGCAGAAGGATTCGGAGATCTTCTATGAGTACTGGGAGAGGTACAAGAGAATTTTAGCAAGCTGCCCTCAGCATGGCATTTTCGAACAATTAATCATCCAGTATTTCTACGAGGGTTTGATTCCAATGGAGTGCAAAATGATGGACGCCGCAAGTGGCGGGGCCATTGTTAGCAAAATCCCAGCTAAAGCCCAGGAGTTGATATCAACCACGGCAGCAAACTCCAAGCAATTCGGTGCTCGGCAAGATATATCGAGAAGGGTGAACGAGGTAAATGTTACTTCTCTCGATGAGGTAAAATCTTTGCTGACAACTTTGGTCCAGAATTTGAATGTAGGTACTCCTCGACCTGCGAGGGCGTGTGGCATCTGCACTAGCCCAGCTCACCCAACCGATGCGTGCCCAACACTCCACGATGAAACACCGGAGAATGTGAATGCTATTGGGTTCCAA
>JANZLC010000202.1:3040572-3052952 GCA_026413385.1 Erythroxylum gracilipes | reverse complement strand
TTTTGTTCTTAATAATAATAAGGATAAAAATATATGTTTATACTCATCATCAAGATAAAAAGAATTAAACAAACAAATAAAAATTAAAGCACTTGTAGAATAAAGACAAATAATTAATTATGTACATAAATGAAAAATAAATAAATAAATAATTTACTAAATACATTTTATAAATAAATAATGTATCAGTAGAAGTGAAATAGTAGAAATTAAAAACACAAATTATAAAATTTTCTGAAAAATTTTATAATAATATTGTTGACTAATAAAAATAAAATTGATATTTTATTTAATGTTTCTTTAATTTTCATTTAAATTTTAAATTTATTTCATAAATTAAAATCAAATTAAAATCATTTTATCACAGAGAAAGCCGTAACTCCTGTTTGGTTGACAGTAGAGAGGACGCGTATTTAAAATTTTAACAAAGATGATGCCATTTTCATATTAGACAGAATAAAATAGGATAGTCTTGTACAGACATCCGCTCTTCTCGGTCGGAAGTACAAAATCACGTGAAACCTAAGGCAACCTGTTCTCGGGGATTTAGATACACAAAAAAAGTGAATAAACTTGGTCGAAGTACAAAATCATTTGAAACCTATGGCAAATTTTTCTTCGGGATTTAGATACACAAAAAAATGTGCATAAAGTAAGGCTGCATCTTTAAAGGCGTAACTTTGACCAACTTTTCTACGACTCTCCTGAGCTCACCAGATACGTCAGCACTTCAGATTCGTAACGCAAGTTTCCTGAGTTCAGGAGAAACCTCCACACCCCACAATTTTACTATAAATACATGCACACACAACGCTTGTTGGCCATACCAACTGGGAAAAGCTGGCTGATTGATTCTCTACAAGTTATTCTTGAAGCTTATTGAGAGGTGCTTTGTTCAAACAAAGGAGCGAAAGAAAAAAATGCTGGCCAAAACGCAAGAGAAAGTGCAGGGAAAACAAGCCATTGGATGGGCAGCAAGAGACCAGTCTGGCGTCCTCTCTCCATTCAAGTTCTCTAGGAGGTTCTTCCTCATAGCTTTTCTCTTGATTCCATTACAGTTTTTTGCTATAAATTAGTTTAAGACTCGGAGAGCAAAATGAAAAGGAAAGTCCAGTTCCTATCTGGGTTTCTTGTTACATGCTATATTCATAATTTCCCACGTTATTCTCCTAGTTGCTAGCATTTCTTGAGTTTTCTCTCGCAAGATACCTGCTCCCGTAGAATAATCATCAGAAGTTGTACCTTAGAATGTAGTATGCCACTTGTTAATGTCGGTTATTGCGACTCTATTTGAACAGGGCAACAGGAGAGAAAGATGTGACGTTCAAGGTGTTGTATTGTGGGATATGCCACTCTGACCTCCACATGGTCAAGAACGAATGGGGCACTTCCACTTACCCTCTTGTCCCAGGGTATGCAGCTCTGGTTTCTACAACTAATTTATTCTGAAACGTGATTTAGTTAGTTCTTTATAATATTGATAATATCACAAACATAGTTCGAGTTGATTCATGTCTACTTGAATTGTTACAGACACGAGATTGTGGGAGTAGTTACAGAGGTAGGAAGCAAGGTCGAGAAGTTCAAGGTTGGGGACAGAGTGGGTGTAGGGTGCATGGTCGGATCATGCCACTCCTGCGATAACTGCAAAAAAGATCTTGAGAACTACTGTCCGAAAATGATACTGACCTACAGTGCCAAATACTACGACGGAACAACCACATACGGTGGATACTCAGATTTAATGGTTGCTGATGAGCACTTCGTTGTCAGAATTCCAGACAACCTTCCTCTTGATGCCGGTGCTCCTCTGTTGTGCGCTGGAATTACTGTTTATAGCCCCTTGAGATACTATGGTCTTGACAAGCCTGGAATGCATGTTGGTGTTGTCGGTCTTGGTGGGTTGGGTCATGTAGCCGTGAAATTTGCCAAGGCTATGGGTGTCAAGGTTACTGTTATCAGTACTTCTCCGAACAAGAAACAGGAAGCCATTGAACATCTGGCTGCAGACTCATTTTTGGTTAGCAGGGACCAAGATCAGATGCAGGTACTTCTTAACATTCATTTATGATTTGTCTTGGTATTTTGTGTTTGTTAATTGATCTAACACATGTAATGGTGATGGTAGGCTGCACAAGGGACAATGGATGGTATAATTGATACAGTTTCTGCGGTACACCCTCTGTTGCCATTGATCGGTCTATTGAAGTCTCATGGAAAGCTGGTGATGGTGGGTGCACCAGAAAGGCCACTTGAGCTACCAGTTTTCCCTTTGCTCATGGGTATGGTAAAATGTTGATTTGATTTTCATAATTGGTCGGATTTAAAAGACTTGTCAAATCTGAGAATCTGAGTTGAATACCTAATTTCGAGTTCCTGACAATAATTGTCTGAAATGTTGCAGGAAGGAAGGTAGTGGGAGGTAGCTGCATTGGAGGAATGAAAGAGACGCAGGAGATGGTTGATTTTGCAGCAAAACATAACATAGTAGCAGATATTGAGGTTATTCCGATTGATCATGTGAACACCGCCATGGACCGCCTTGTGAAAGCCGACGTTAGATACCGATTTGTCATCGACATTGGCAACACACTGAAATCCAATAACTGAGATTACACTGCAATGCCCCTTTTATTTGACTATGAGTCGTACTATTAAGAGGCAATGTTTTGTTTTACTACCCAAATAAGGTTGCTATATTTTATCCTCACGGAATCATTTGTACTATTTGTGAATTATTAAATTATTATATACATATAAAATTAAGAAATATGTGAAGTACTTTAAATGTTATAATTTATATCATATAATTAAGAATAATTATATTAAAATATTATATAATATGAATAATAATAGTTTATAATTTTATAAGCATTATGACAAGAGTTTGTATCAAATAATAGAACACAGCCAATTAAAATTGCTTCATGTCAAAAGACATATAACACTAATTTAAACTATAGAATAGAGGATGTCTAGTAGATTAATAAACTAGTTGAGAATTATAATAAGTTCAGGACATATAACATCATTAGTTCTGTCTATGATAACCCATTTGCTTATTAGATAACCCTAGTTCCCTTCGTATGAAACCTTATCGAATCAAAAACTTGTGTTTCTTCCCTTTTCCCCTTTTTTTTTTTTACTTAATATGGTCATTACGCCAACTTACATACGTTTGGTGTACAAAAGCAGCATGACCCATCACTAGTACAAATGCCTTTTGAATTACATATTAATTAATGTAGCTTATCGTTTTTAGTAATATAGAAAATTCAGATCCAGAGCAAAACACCCCTCTTCGTTATTACTAAATCTCATTTAGTAATAATGAGATTCGCTAAAAAAAATTCAACAAAATTTAAAAAGTAATTAGTTTCGTTCACTTTAGTTTAGAGAGTTAGATATTTGGATGATTTTATTTAATATAAGAAATTTATTGATGGAGACAAAAATTCAGTAACAAAGCAAAACTTTATTAGCACGTTTTATGATTTCAAAGGCTTTAGGACAAGTTATTGACATATCTTGATATTTTATACTATTATTTCAATTTTAATTATTGATATTTGATGCAACTTACTCCCTTTTACAATTAAAGAAATTTTCATTAAGTTAGTTAATTTAATTTATCTAGAGAGGAATTCCCCCAACTAAAATTATGATAAAGAGGATCCTATTATTCCATAACAGATGCTATCAGAAGTTATCTAAGTCTAGGTTTTGTACCATGGAATGTCACTTTCCTGGAAAATAGTAAAATGTGCCATCAGCAAGGAACTTTCCATGAAATGCACTTTCCAAGAAAATAGTAGACTTTTGCCTACCGAAAATAGAAAGAATTTGGACCACATTATTAGAGTATCTTATAATCACTAAACATGAAAATGTTAAAGAGTTTATAAGTAGTAAGAGCCAACAATTCAAATAACTAGTTCTAGTCATTTTGACAATAGTTGACCCAAGCCCAATTCTAATATGGTATCAGAGCCGATGGTTGTTCGTCTGGATGTCCAGTCCCAGCGGCCCAGTCTGATTATCATTGCGTTTATTTCAAGTAACAACTGAATGTCTAGTCCCAGTTGCATTTGAGGGGAAGTGTTAGAGTATTCCATATTGATTAAACATAAAAATGTTAAATAGTTTATAAGTGGTAAGGGCCAACTATCCAAAATGACTGACTGAGCTCTCCTGATACGTCGCCATGTGCAGAGCTTATCTGATATGCAAGCAAGGCACGTCCATTTCAATGAAGTTCTACTATATAAATACATGCACACACTAATAGCAATTGCTGAATAGAGAAGCAGAAGCTCAATAATTACTCTACAATCTACCATATTGCAAATTCTTGAATCTTAAGAGGTGTTTCTTGATCAAGCAGGGAATCAGTGAAAATGGTGATCACGTATGAGAGGAAATACAAACAAGAGAAATCCTTGGGTGTGTTAATTATCTTGTATAAATAGTTCAATTACACACTTGGGATTCATATATACCGACTTGAATGTGTTACAGGAATGGAAGCTAACAACTCAATCATCTTCTTTATGTATAGAAGGTTGTGAGGTCAATTTTTTCTCCCCTTAAACAATGAAAACTCCTCAGGTTTTTTCAAGCATATGGTTTAAGATCTATTTCCCAATTATCACAAAAGATGTTATTATTGAAAGACATGAGAATAAACTATATACATGTCCGTTACAATAAAGAAAAAAAAAGCAAAATTTTAATCTTATACCTCCTATCATTGATGTTGAGATTTGAATAAGTATGAGAGCTCTTCTAAACTTTTAGCAAATGCAATAAGATGATGTGTATGAAATAATGTCAAGCTTAGGGACCTAATACTGTTTCCCACATTTTTTTATACTCCATGTTGTCTTCCTGTCAAAACAACAGGAGGAGACAGTTGACAACGAACGGACATGAGGTTTCAAAAATAAACTTAACAGATACGACCAATCGGAATGGGAAAATACTGGGTAACCACCCACGGACAACATTCTCGCACTTAGATCGTATATTTTTATCTAACAGTCACGAAACCTCTACTCAATGAAAAAAAAACAAATGCGCGAATCATGGTGATAAATCCTCTAAATGTGAGTATTATCTTCCATGTACCACATTGCATCCTATTTCTTTTTCCATTTTAATTGGAAGAATAAACTTTTATGTTTATTCTAGGTCCATAATATTTGTTATTCTCAAAATTAAAATGTCTATACTAGAATGAGAAAGCAACATAATTAATAAGAATTTTGTGAAAGTATATGCAATAAATCACATAATGGAACTGAGTCCCATTCTAGCAACATGATCTTTAAAACTTTTTGGTGGCTTGCGTTTCGTTAAAGGATCAACAATCATTAATTCAGTGCTAATGTGTTTAATGACCACTTTGTTCTCTTTGAAATGTCCCTAATGGTCAAATACTTATTGTCGATGTGCTTACTTCGACTACTACCCTTATTGTTTTTGGCTAAGAAAATTACAGCTAAATTGTCACAGTACATTCTCAATGGCTTAGAAATGGAATCCATAATTATAAGCACAAATATGAAACTTTTTAACCATACACAATATGAAGTAGCCTCAAAACAAAAATAACTCAACCTCTATGGTAGAAGTAGCAGTCAAAGTCTGCGTTGAACTCTTTTAGAATACCCGACTCTACTAGAAAACATAAACACATATCCAGATGTTGACTTTCATGAATTAACCCAACTAGCGAAGTTTGAATCCGAATCCAAATCTGAGTAGCCAATTACCTCGAGATTATCAGTTCACCTATACATAAGCATGTAATCTTTGATCCCTTGAAGGTATCTCATCACCTTTTTGGTAGCTCTCTAGTGGTCTATACCTGGGTTATTCTAATATCTTCCTAACATTCCAACAACAAAAGCAATGTCAGGTCTTGTACAAACTTGAGCATACATTAGGCTCTCTATTGTGGAAGCATATGGAATATTTTTCATTTTTTCCCTTTCAAGCTCATTTTTCGGGCACTAGTTCAAACTGAACCTATCACCCTTCACAATAGGTGCTATACTTAGTGATCAATCTTTCATCTAAAATCTCTCTAAGACCTTATTAATATAGGTTTCTTAGGATAGACCTAAAATGTATTGAGATTTGTCCCTATGGATCTTAATGTCAATAACATAAGATGCCTCAACCATATCCTTCATATCAAAATTCTTAGAAAGAAATTATTTCACCTCATATATCAAACTCTTGCCATTGGTGGCAAGTAGAATATCATCCACATACAGAACAAGAAAACAAATTTTACTCCTACTAACTATTTGATTTATGCATTGATCCATGATATTCTCTACAAAACTAAATGAAGAGATGATATCATGGAATTTCAAATACCATTTATGGGAAGCTTGTTTCAATCCATATATGGATATCTTAAGCTTGCACACCAAATGTTCACCATCTTTAGAGGAGAATCCATCCTGTTGTTTCATATAAATCTCTTCCTTTAGATCTCCACTCAAGAACGTTGTTTTCACATCCATTTGATGTAATTCCAAATCAAAATGGGCAACCAATGCCATAATCACTCGTAAGGAATCCTTCTTAGATACAGGAGCAAAGGTCCCCGTGTAATCGATTCCCTCTTGAGTAAATCCTTTAGCAACAAGTCTAACTTTATATTTTTCAATGTTGCTTAATGAGTCCTTTTTTGTCTTGAAGACCTATTTACATCTAATGGCCTTTGCACCATTAGGCAACTCGATAAGATTCCAAATATTGTTAGATATCACATAATTCATCTCATCTACCATGACATTGTACCATAATTGAGATTCATTGTAACTTATGGCTTGTGAAAACATTTCAGAGTTATTTTCAGCTCAAATATTATAGTCAGCTTCTTGTAAATACATAATGAAATCACTAGGTATTGCTAATTTCTTATCTCTAGTGGATCTTCTTAATGTTGTATTAACACCCTTCTAAGGAGGAGTTTGTATAACTGGTTACTTAACAACCTCTGGTGATTTCTAAACAATCGGATTTACTAGATTGTCATCAGCAGCTTATGAAACTTTAATGATTGATTGTTCAATACCCGTTTGACTTTAAGGGATGCTATGAATGATAATCAATCTATTACTTGAAGTAGGAGTTTGTATGTCACAATGATCCTTCTCAAGGACTAAGTCTCGAGATTGATCACTTCCATTGATTAAGTCATTCTTAAGAAACTTTACATTTCTTAATTCCACAAACCTAGTACTATGAGATGGATAATAAAATATGTACCCTTTGGACCTTTCAGTATATCAAATGAAATACCCACATATTGTCCTCGAATCTAGTTTCTTTTCTTATGGATTATAAACTCTTACTTCAGACAGGCATCTCCAAATGCGTATATGTCGCAAACTTAATTTCCAATCTTTCCATAACTTAAATGTTATTTTTAAAACAACCTTATTTGGAACTCGATTTAATATATACATTGCCGTTTATAGAGCTTCATAAGGATTTATGAAACTTAGAGCTGCTAAGCATACTCTGCACTATGTCTAATAACGTTTGGTTTTTTCTTTCTGCTATACCATTTTGGTTCGGAGACTTAGGAATGATGTCTTAAGCTATTATCCTATACTCCTAAAGAAAATTTACAAATGGACTAGGTGCTTGTCCATCCCCAGTGTATCTACCATAAAATTCTCTAACTCTATATGATCTCATGATCTTTATTTGCTTACCGCGTTGTCTCTTTACTTCTATTTTAAATACCTTAAAGGAATCTAACGCTTCGTTCTTGTTATGAAGTAAGTAAAGGTAGATATATTGTGAGTAATGATCTATAAATAAGATGAAATTTTTTTCACCATACGAGTCCATTTCTGGACTACAAATGTCTATATGTATGATCTCTAATATGTCTAAACTCCTATTGGCATCTTTTTTGTCTTGTTGTTTTGTTTTCCCCAAATTCTTTTCCTATTGTATAAGCATGTTTTCAAAATTTTATTTTTGAGGTTATGTTTGATTATTTGTTTTTGGCTAGAGTTTAATTAGCTTGTTAATGGTTGGAGGATTTTTATTGTTTAGATTGATGGAATTAGAAGTTATTAATTGGAGAAATTAATATTATATTAAGAGTTTAGTATGTTGTTAGTTAATTGAAGGAATAAGAATGAACAAGGGCAAAGTGGGAAGATCACTTAAGGCTTAATGGTATAAGGCTTATAAGGAGGGGCAAATGGGTCATTTTTGTTTCATTAATAGAAAGAAAGAACAAAAGCCTTAGGTTGGGAGAGAAGGAACGAAATTTTGAAGAAAAGAAGAGGGGAGCTTCGGTTATGAGAAGAAGAAGAGAAAAAGAAGAAGATAGCTTAGGGTTTCATCTTTTCTTGCTTTAGAAGAGTATTTTCAAGAGTTTTTCAAGAAGAAAAATAAGAAAGAGGAAGATTTGATCTTCCATTAGTGCCAAAGAACACAAGAATCATGGGAAGAGTTTTAAAGTAAGTGTTTGGAAAATCTTTTGAAAATTTGAAGGGGCTTTTGGTTCCAATGGCTTAGGAAAAGCATAGGTATTGTTGTTATAGGATAAATTTCATGTTTTTGTCTCTTTAGGTTTTCCAATTTTAAACTCTCTTTGATTTGGGGTTTTGTGATTTTGAAGAATAATAAAGGAGGCAAGAGGAGCTTGAGGAAAGGCATTTGGAGCAAGCCTAAAGAAAAGGATTCTAAGGTGGGTAATATATTTATAATTGAGAAAATGAGCTAGTACCATTTACTTTCAATAAATGAAATTTATTGCTTTCCAACAACTTTAAAATTTTGCTTTTATTACTCTTTAGGATGGTTTGGATTTATACCATATGTCTTTTGCTTGGGAATGAATTGTGAGAATGTTCTTAGATTGTTTCGATGATTGTAAAAGAATATGATTTTAGAAAGAATGCAATGTTAGGGGATTGCTTTTCGGAAAAGTGTCGTTTTGGCCAATATGTGTGAAAAATGTTAAATGCATGCTTATATGGGTTTTTGGTGATCCCTTAAGTGAGTCAAGTGCACTTGTCTTAGGCTTTTCTCACCTGCTCGCTAGTGGCATGGAGCTCCTTACAAACTCCCATAAGTTCACGGCTACACATGACCGTTACGTGAGAATGTGTAGTACGTTCTATTTGGATCCACCCGAATCACTTCCGATATACTTATGTGATGTGATTTGTAATTGTTTGAATTTGATGTATTCGTTATGTTGGTTGGTGAATTGCTTAATTAATTGTAAGTTTTGGAAAACATATGCGATATGATTTTGTCAATATAAGATTTGCTTTGGAAATAAATGATTCAAAGATTTTACTAGTGTTCTTGATTATAAATGTGTTACTCACGAGCTGTCGAGCTCACCCTCCCCCCTACTTCCTTCCCATCCACAAGCGATGAGCAAGAAAATGAGTGACCAAACCGTGGTCGAGGCGTCACTCCCATTTGTTTTTTAATTTGAAGCTATCTTTTGTAAACAAGGCTTTAGTTGCATTTTTGGAGCAAAAATCATGTTCATGTATCTTCTTTATATTTTGAACATTTGAGACTTTGTTGTATTGGGGCTAAAAATGCCCACTAAAGCCTTGTAAGAACTCACTTTATGATATTAATGAAAGACATTTGGGTTTTATTGCGTTTTGCCAATGCTTGCTTTAAATATGACTTGGCATGATTTGGTAAATGTCCATAAAGGTAAGTTTGTATGTGCTGTGTTTTTAAAGCAAATTCTGGACTAATGTGGATTGAATGAGATCAAGTAGCCTTCTTGAAAGTTATAGAGGACTTTCATAGCTTTCCAATGATGTATAATTTACTATTTTTGGATGTGGAGGTTGGAAGATGTGAGTTGTTGAAGTTGAGTGCAGGTGCTGTCAAATTCTGGACTGATGTGTTCATAGGGTTAGTTTTGTGTTTGTTATGCTTGAGGCAAATTTTGGGCTGATGTGGATTGAATGGAATCAAGTAGTCTTCTTGAGAGTTTTAGAGGAGCTTCATAGCTTTCAAATGATGTATAATGTACTATTTTTGGGTGTGGAGGTTCGAAGATGTGAGGTGTTGAAGTTTGGTGCCGGTGCTGTCAAATTGGATACCAAGGTGCTGTCAAATTGGCCAATTTTTTACAGAAGCTTTGAGTCAATTTTTGACCCTCATAGAGTTATAAAGTGCTCTTAGGATCTGCATGGGATTTTTAGAGCGTTCTTTTACCTTTCCATTGATACCAAGTTTATAAAATTTAGAGTTCTGAGTCAAAAGATATGAAAGATGGAAGATAGGATGTTGGACTGGAAAATTTCTCGAAGGGGCCAGCGCGCGTCTGGCACACGAGCGCTGGGCAATCGTCAAGCCCCCATGCGCGGGTGTTGGACGATCGCCAGTGTAAGCTCTGGGCGATCGCCTGCCACGCCGCACTTGCAACGCGGCCAATTTCTTATTTTCTTGCCGATTCCGACCTCCCTTCACTTGTTGGCCCATAAATTTTTTGTTTGACCTCCGATTGACCTGATTTTTGAAGCGTTGGTTTCCTAAGACATTTTTTCTACGTCTCCATAAAAATGTACAGATTTTGTTATTAATTTGGAAAATATGGATTAAATCAAAATGAGAGAATCGGATAAAAGAGTATGAGTAGATATTTTTCTGAACGGACTTCAGTCTTTTGGCGATATCTTTATTAGTAGAGTTCAATTGAGTTGGTTCTTGTTTCTAAACAAACTAGAGACATGGAGCTATAACTTGTCGAAAGGAATCAATTTTCAATTTAGGCCCTAAGACTTTCGATTTATGGATTAAATTCGGGTGTAATTTCAGTCTCGGTTTAATTTTTATCCCGGAAGTGTTTTGGCTAATACTCCTTTGATTCTGAACCAAATTGAGCATTTTTGGTGTTGTTAGAAACTTAATGCAATGAGGAACAAATGTTGTGAAAAAGTCTTATTCAAATTCCTTTATGAGCTATCCCAAAATCTATTCCGAAGTAAGTGAGATGAGTTCATTTTTGAGGTTTGACCTGGTGAGAACTCACCAACCTTGTGGAATGCGCCCCTAGATCTCACATAGGACGTCGGCACGTGACTCGCAAGGGTGGTGGCCCAACATTAAGGAGGTGAGGGAAATACAAAGAAGGGTAAATCGTTACATAAAAGAAGTAGTTAAGAAGAAAGTAGTGCAGTTGGTAATTATAGGTATTAGTTATCCTATTTTGGATAGTGAATAGGTTAGTTTGATACAATGTGAGCCATAAGAAAGGAGGCAAAATAGTGATGAAAAGAGAAAAATGTGAGACGATTTCTACTCACACAGTCATAGAAATACTGAATCCTTACCATTTCTAGAAAACCTATCTAGTACTACAAATACTGAATCCTTACCATTTCTAGAGCTAGATAAACCTAAAGAAAAATCCATTAACAAATTTACTGATCTATGGGGTTGCACTTGAGATTTAGCCTATGTATAAGTAACACATCTATCACATATTCTCTTTATATTTCAAGATTCTTTTTGACTTTAATGTTTCCTATGCAATGATAAATTTTAGATTTATTTTTCATGTGTTAAATTAGCATAATTTATTATTCTACACTTATTATTCATATTATAAGCATTATTTACATTCCATTTAAAATTAACCTAATTATTTTCATTTGTTTTTAGTTCTTTATTATGTCACTAAATTACAGGATCATAGGAATTATATACTCACATTCATTCAATTAAAGAAAAGGAAATGGTATATTTTGCTGGTTTTCATCATTCTCTTTCCAACTTATAGAAAAGGGATTTCTGTTGCTCAAGTAATGTCATTAATTCGCTCGTTTTAGACTGTTGGCTTCGCTTTATATTTCAAATAACCATTGTGGACTATGGATAGTTCTAACTATTTAATTTCCTATTTCGGTGCGGTCGGACTTGGAGAAAAAAGGACTTGTTATTGGATGTCATTATTTGTTCGCTCATCAAGTTTGTTCTTGTTATAAATGAAAAGGAACTATAAAGTCTTAATCTATGAATGAAAGTTTGGGATTGATTGCAGGATATGGAAGGTGTTAGGCACCTAATCATGCTCATCTAAATAATTACCTAGGCGTATGAAAAATTTTACACATTTAGGGAAAGATTCAAGGAAGAAACGTGAGATTGGTAGTATGAAAATGTAAGACAATTTGCTATACCTTTAATAACTTAAATTATGTAATTTAATTTGTTATTATGATTGAGCCAAGTTTACTCTATAAATTGGCCTCACTTTCATAGCTGTTTATGCACTTGCTGACTCCTAAATGATGCTTTTTATGCTTAAATTGGTTCCCTGCATCGAGCTTTCATAAATTGCAATATGCCAGTAT
>JANZLC010000202.1:3020822-3033778 GCA_026413385.1 Erythroxylum gracilipes | reverse complement strand
CTTTGATGTATTGGGGCTAAAAATGCCCACTAAAGCTTTGTAAGAACTCATATTTTGATATTAATGAAGGATATTCACGTTTATTGTGGTTTGCCAATGAATGTTCTTAAAGTCCCTTTACATTGTTTTTGTAAGTATTCATAGAGTAAGTTTGTGTATGCTGTGCTTTGAGGTAAATTCTAGAACCATGTGGATTGAATGGGATTAAGTGGCCTTCTTGAGAGTTATAGAGGAGTTTCATAGCTTTCCAATGATGTATAATGTGCAATTTTTGGATGTGAATGGTTGAAGTTGGGTATAGGTTCTGTCAAAAATGGTAGATTTCAGGACAGGAGCTTCGAGTGGAGTTTTGACCCTCATAAGGGTAGAGTTTGTTTATAAGGTCTTCATGAAAGTTGCAGGTTATGTGTTTATCTTTCTATTGATATAAAGTGGGACATTTTTGGACAATGGATCAGGAAGATAAGACTTTTAGAAGTTCTGTCATTTTTGGGATGATGTTTATCTGACAGATACTTTGAGGTGGTTTTTGACTCCCTTAGAGGCTGTTTTGGTTTTTAATTCTTAATGGAAGTTATAGAGCTTTCTTTTGTCTTTCCATTGATACTAAATTTGCAAATTTTGGAGTTATAGAACAGAAGTTATGAATTACGGAAGTTGGGTTGTCGACAGAAAAAGAACAGAGTTTTCCAAGTTACTCACTGTAGTCGACTTAGTCTACTATTAGCCTTCGACTAGTCGACTAATGCATGTAATTTTTACATCATGTTTCCCTGACCCGACCTCTCTCCACTCGTTTGCTTATAATTTTTTCGTCCGACCTTCGATTGACCTGATTTTTGAAGCGTTGGATTTCTAAGACATTACTCTATCTCTCCATGAAAATGTATGATTTTTGAGATTAATTTGAAAAGTATTGATTGAATCAAAGAGAGAGGATCGGTTAAAAGAGTATGAGTTGGATATTTTTTTGAGCATGCTTCAATATTTTGGTGATATCTCGATCTATAGAGCTCTGATTGAGTTGATTTTTGTTTCTAAACAAACTAGAGAAATGGATCTTCAAATGTTTTGAAAGAATCGAATTTCCAATTTAGGGCCCAAGACTTTTAACTTTTCAAATCTGTTCAGGAGTAAGTAATTTTTGGGTACTTTTCGTTCGAGGTTTGGCTTGGTGGGGAACACCTCCCTTGTGGAGTGCGCGTCTGGATGACACGTAGGACGTCAGGCACGTGACTCGTCGGGGTAGGGTTCCAACATGTTCTGCTTTCCGTTTATACAGTTCACACAAATATCAAAGTCAGTAAAATTTAGAGTATTAAGTACTCCAACATTCACTAATTTTTTATAATTCTTTCTATAAAAATATGTCCCAATCTTTAATGCCACAACGTAGAGGATTGTTCATTCATAACATATCTTTTAATACCATTATTATTATGGATATGCATTGTATTGTGAAAAACATTTTCTAGCAAATTAATTCAAAAAATACCATTAATCATTGTTCAATTCCCAGCAAGATTAGATCCATGACATAAACCAAATGACATGTTTGAAAAATTAAAGGAAGACCCAAAAATACAAGTCTTGAAATTGAAATAAAATGTCTAGAGAAACTTGGAATATGAAATGTTCTTTCCAAATTCAAAACAAAACCAGAATTCAAAACTAATTTGCATGTCCCAATAGCTTTCACATGTGAACGCATCTTGTTGCCTAAATAAATGCACTGTTCACTACCCACTGGCTTCCTGTAGTTTAGAAAACCCTGTAAGGTATTAGAAATATGGATTGTAGAACTAGAATCAATCAACCAAGTGTTACGAGAAACATCAACCATATTAGATTCATAACAAATAAGTGAAATTGAAATACCTTTTTCATAAGCCAAGCCTTAAATTTGGTACAATCCTTCTTTATGTGCCCTCTCTTTTTGCAGAAGCAACATTTGGGATTGAAATCCTTTTTTATCTCAGTATGGACTGGCATTTTGTGCCCTTTCCTTTTTGTCTGGCTTGCCCTCTATTCCTTCTTTCTGTGGCCACATGCGCACTTTCACCAAATTTCATTATCAACCTCTTCCTTTTGAACACATATGTATGTTCATCAGTTCATTGATATACCATTTATCCTTATGTGTGTTGTAAGAGATTTTAAATGGTTAATATTAAGGTGAAAGGGAATTAAGTAAGTAATCCACAAGTAAAGACTCAAACATCTCAACCTCAAGAGACCTTAGCTGAGCCGCAATGTCCCTCATTTGCATGATGTGCTCACACACATCTCTAACACTTGTGAGCCTAATTAATGGTAACCTGATCATTAAGGTGCTGACTAAGGCCTTATTTGAAGACTCAAACTTTTCATCAATAGCCTTCAGTAGATCCCTAACATGATCACACTTTCCAATAAAATCATGAATACTAGCATGAATTTTGATTTTTACGTACATCATGCTGAGGTGAGTAAATCGCTCCCAACGTTCATAAAGAGTGATTTCAGCCTAAGTGCTAGTTTCAATAAGTGCAGGTGGTTAAGCTTTTCGTATAGCATAATCAATGTCCATCTACCCTAATTGGAGGAGAATCCTCTCTTTCCATATTTTACAGTTATCATCATTCAATTTGGGAATATCATATTGAATATCAAAAAAATTCACAAATTGAATAACTACACAAAATTCAAATAAACATGCTTATTTCACTAACTTTTAAAGAAAATAATCATATATCATGTTTTACCAATGTTAAAACATGCAATCATATTTCAAATGTGAATCATATAACAATTAAAATTGCTTTTGGATTAAGCTTTAATTAAAAGATTTATACATAACCTTTATGATGAAACTATCAAATTATATTTCTTTCCTTAATACCTGTGGGTAAATTAAGATAAAGATAATTTGCTATTCCATCCTAATTAACCATAGAAATATAATAAATATTCTTGTGGAA
Source organism: Erythroxylum gracilipes (assembly GCA_026413385.1). Lineage (NCBI taxonomy): Eukaryota > Viridiplantae > Streptophyta > Magnoliopsida > Malpighiales > Erythroxylaceae > Erythroxylum > Erythroxylum gracilipes. Next base: position 3,030,818 of record JANZLC010000202.1, on the reverse strand, counting down.
CAAATTTTATTATATTTGAATAAGACTAATTACAATTTGTGTCATTTTACTAGATGTGATCCATAGCACTTAATATATAATTTCTCTTAATCAAAGATGTTGTGGCTAATCTTCAACTAATTAAAATTATATTGATCATATGACACCTTATTTTATGAAAAATATTAACAATAGAGGTTTCACATAATCCTTTAAAACTAATAAATCATGCATCAATATCATATATTTGCATAAAAATAAACATATACATGAATTTAAAGTTAAACAATGATTTAAATCATGCAATTCAACAAAATTGGACTGATATGTCAAAACAGAAATATTTATGAGTTCAATATGTAAATACAGTATAAACATGGACTACACTATAAATATAGTATATACTATCATCAGACTATCTGTGGCATAGGCGTGTATGCACCGAAGGCATTTTAGCACTGCCTTTGTCCACTTCCCATTTATACGAGTTGGTAATACAAAACCAAACAATTTATTATTTACAAGTGTAAACTTAAAGCTTTTCACTAATAAGCCCACCAACTACAAGGTTTTTGTGGTCATAATTCATGCAATAATGAAAGCAATGACAAAGTCAAAGCCTATGGACCCATGAAAACCTTTTCTTTTAATTAATAAAAGTAAACAAAAAGTGTTATTTGTTAAAACAAACGAAGCCCAGAAAATTGTTATGAAAAATAAAACTCACGTTTTCAGCAAAGAAAAACGTATGTTCATCGTCTTCAATCTTCAGTGTGGTCAACTTAACTCGAATCCAACCGTTTTACAAATTTAACTATATCTTAACTTCTAAAACTCCGTTTTTAATGAATCAAAGGTCATTTTAAATGTAACTGAATTTCCTTCAGATATACACGATCAATTTCAAAATATAGTGACTCCAACAACATCAACATTTACAACAACAAAAATCGCCCATTCACACATATAATCACATAAATTTAATTACATCAAGGCAGAGGTAAATTTGCTATGATACCAACTCTCAGACATGATAATAAACTATATACATGTCTATTACAATAGAAACAAAAATGCGAAATTTTAATCCCATACTTCCTGCCATTGATGTTGAGATTCGAATAAGTGTGAGGGCTCTTCTAAACTTTTAACAGATGCAATAAATGGTATGTGTAGAATATTGCCAAGTTTAAGGACCCAATATTGTTTCCCACATTTTTTTTAATACTCCTCATTGTCTTCCCATCAAAATAACAGGGGGAGACGGTTGATAAGGGACAAACATGAGGTTTCAAAAATAAACTCAACAGATACGGCCTACCGGAATAGGAAAACTGTTGAGTAATCGCCCACGGACAACAATTATATCATGATCATCCAACCGATACAACAAACTATAATTTCATTTCTTAATCCTGATTACTCAATCCTTACAAGATTCTAGCACTTAATAAGTCAATCCTTTCACAACACTTAACCTGATCAACTTTTTTGTCAAAACTCATAAAATTATAGCATTTTTGTTACTATTATACAGACACGAGATTGTGGGTGAAGTAACAAAAGTTAGGAATAAGGTGAAAAAGGTTTAAGGTGGGAGATAAAGTCGATGTAGGATGCATGGTTGGTGCATGCCACTCGTGTGACACGAAATCATTGTTAATTTAAATTGGACAAAATTTGTTTTTTAATATTATTGATATGATTAAAATAGCATTTGCAGCAATTATCAAAAGTCAACCTTGAAGAAAAGACAACATCACGTAAAGGAACCAAGAACAACAGACCAAGGTGTTCTGTTCCTAGAGGGCATTAAAATGGAGGAAGCTGATGAAACTCACAAATTTGACAATTCTGATTTCTAACATGGAACTGTGTCGTGCATAACACCTGCAAAGTGGAGAGGCTGTGTTGGTGGTGGTCGACAAAAGGTTGAGCTTATATTATCTTCTGTCATGAAGTAAATAGTTTAAAGATGCTAAATTTCACTTTTATGAGTCTGCATTTAATGATTGATAAAAGACAATTAGTCTAGCGAATCTGTGCTTTTCTTAATTTAAAATAATTAAAAATCTGAGTTTTAATTTTGAAAGTTCATAAAATATGAAATACAAGTGTCATTCAAAATATTTTAATAAAAATACTTATATTAGTATGTGACAACTCGAATATGTATAAATATTTTAATCCGATCTTAATACCATTTTCTTAAATATAATTCAACATAACTTTATTGAAAACCTTGTTTAAATTTGGATTAATTACTAAAAAATCTAAACTTTTATCAATTTTTCAATTATACCTTGAACTTTAAAAACTAACAATAAAATGTTTAATTTTTTATTTTTTTCAATTCTAGCCTGACGTTAGAGTCACAGTTATCTTTGTTGATATGACATTATCATGTGTCCAAGGACCCTCATTAATTAAACACGTCAGCGTAATTAGCTAAAATGTGTCTGATTATTGAAACAATAACATTTCATGATAAAACTGAGACAATGTTGTTTCAATTAGAGAAAATATCATCTGTACAAAACTTACTGATATTTTGTTAGAATGATTGGCACCAACCAATACCGCACATAATTATGTTCATTACTTGTAGTGTTCTTATTTGAGTTAGGACCAAAAGATTTAATATTTCATTAATAGTAAAAATTAAATCGAATTAAACTAAAATCAACAAGTTAAATTACATTAGTTAAATTTAAGTTCAAACATTTAAACATAAATAAACTCAATTTTAAACAAAAAATCTAAAATGTTTTTCGAGTTTCAACTCAAATCTTACGTTGTTTAGGCTCAACCTAAATCATCACTAACCTAAATTTATTGAAAATTGAAAATTTAAATACTAGTATTTATCCAATCCCAATTGTTCAGAACTTGGACTTTACAAGAGAACTCAGTCAAGAGGAGAATGGGGCCCTGACGGTATACTATAGATCTCGTAGGTTATTTTAATCTGGAATTGTCAAGGGGTTGGAGGTCGGACCTTCAAGCCTGTTCTCAAACATCATCTCCGTATCCATAAACCAATTATGGTTGTCCTCGTGGAACCCCGGATTAGTGGCGCCCAGGCTCACCGGGTCATCCGTGGATTGGGTTTCGACCACTCCTTCCGCGTGGAAGCGGAGGGTTATTCCGGCGGCATATGGCTTCTTTGGCGGGACGAATTCGATGTTCAGATTTTGATCGCGCACCGCCAATTTATTCACATGACCATTTCTTGGGGTCCTCGGGTCTTTGACTTCACGGCCATCTACGCGAGCCCTACCTACTCACTCCAAAAGTTCCTGTAGCACTATCTGCCTCAAGTCGCCTCGATCACTCATAACCCTTGGCTCCTGGGGGGGACTTCAATGCTAAGCTGGAAAGTTGTGATAAACGCGGGGGTTCTCGCTCCCAGCCTATTGTTAATCTCCAGTTCTGAGACTGCGTCTACAATTGCCACCTGTTGGATCTCGGATTTACCGACCCCCGTTTCACTTGGCGCAGGGGTCTTATCGCGGCTAGGCTCGATCGCGCTTTTTGTACTACTTCCTGGCACAATTTGTTCCCCACCACGACCATCCACCACCTCCTGTTTCTTAAATCTGATCACCGACCCATTCTCGTTACTTTTCGTCCTCCTCACTCTCACCCTCCCGCTCCCCGTTCGTTCCGGTTGCAAACGGCCTGGCTTACTCACCCTAGTTTCCATCAATTTGTGACGGATAACTGGATGCCGCCCTTACAGGACTTTAGTACCGCCCTTCGTGATTTCTTTGTTCGCTTACAGTCCTGGAACACTTCCACTTTTGGCCACATCTTCCGCAGTAAGCGCAAGCTTCTCGCCCGCCTGGCGAGCGTTCAACGCCATTTGGACGCCTCGGACTCGCTTTATCTTCGGGCTCTGGAGGAGGAGCTTCGCTCTGATTTGGAGTTGGTGTTGTATTAAGAGGAACTCTACTGGCACCAGCGCTCAAGGAGCCAATGGTTATTACATGGTGATTGCAACACCAGCTATTTTCATGCGCTCACAAAATCTCGGCACAGGCAGGGTCAAGTTGAGTCCCTGGAAGCTCCTGATGGCTCCATTCTCTCCGACCCTGCGGACCTTCGACGTCACGCTGCTCACTACCTTGAGCACCTGTATCAGGCTGAACCTTACCAGCCCCCCACTTGGGACATCCGTGGTCACTTCCCAGGCCTTCCTCAGCAAGCCTTGACGGATTTCGGTCAACCTCTTTGTCCAAAGGAGATCAAATCTGCTATCTTCAGTATGGCCCCTAACAAGGCCCCGGGGATTGACGGGTATACTGCTCTTTTCTACCAGTCCTAATGGGATACTGTCGGCCCCTCGGTGTCTACCTTCCTTCACAAAATTTTCTGCCATGAGATCTGGGAGATAGCGATTAATCGCACTATTATGGTACTCCTTCCTAAGTCTCAGTCCCCCACCTCGATCATGCAATTTCGGCCCATTGCCTTATGTACCGTGCTTTACAAAGCTATTACTAAGATCATTGTTCATCGTCTCCAACCCTATCTGGATACTCTGGTCGCCTCTACCCAGTGCAGCTTTGTCCCTGGGCGTCTCATCACAGATAATATCATTATCACCCAGGAAGTCATCCATACCATGAAACGGAAAACGGGGCACAAAGGGTTTATGGCCTTAAAGGTGGACCCGGAGAAGGCGTATGATCGGCTGTCCTGGGAATTTATACACGATACTCTGATTGACGTCGGCCTTCTAACTTCTCTGATCAGTCTTATCATGAAATGTGTCACCAGTGTCTCCTTCCATGTGCAATGGCATGGTGAGCTGAGTGAGGAGTTCTCCATCTCCCGTGGTATCCGTCAAGGCGACCCCCTCTCCCCTTATCTCTTTGTGCTGTGCATGGAACGGTTAGGGCATGCCATTTCGAGCACGGTTTCCTCTGGACGCTGGATACCTATCCACCTAAGCCGACAAGGCCCCCCTTTCCCACTTATTCTTTGCAGATGATCTTATCCTTTTTTCTAAAGCCTCCCTCCCTCAGGTGGCGGTCATTACGGATGTGTTACAGACTTTTTTCCGGGCTTCTGGCCAGCATATCAATCACGCCAAATCTCGTTGTTTCTTTTCCAGTAACCTCTCCTCTCAGATGACTCTCAGGCTAAGTCGTGGCCTCGGTTATCAGGAAACTCATGACCTCGACCGGTACCTTGGCGTCCCTCTCCTTTATGACCGGGTCAACCTTCGCACGTATCAGCATATTCTGGATTAGGTTCACAAATGGCTCACCGGTTGGTCTACTCGTCTGTTGTCGTTGGCGGGCCGCATTACTTTAGCCCAATCTGTCCTAGCTGCGCTGCCCAGATATACTATACAAACCGTGCGCCTTCCCCACCGCCTGTGTGACGAGTTGGAAAAGCTAATGCGGAAATTTATCTGGGGGTCCACCCAAGGGTCAACGAAGATTCACCTCATCAACTGGGAGACTGTTTGTAAGCCTAAGACGCTAGGCGGCCTCGGCCTCTGGCGTATTCGGGAAACTAACGATGCCTTTCTCACTAAATTAGGCTGGACGCTGCTTACCCAACCTCATTCTTTATGGGTCCAAGTTTTCGTCGCTATGTATCACATTGCTATCACTACTCTCTCCCCTCCCTTGGCCCCACGAGAGGCTCCATGATCTGGCAGAGTATACAGGCTACTTGGCCCCAAGTTATACAAGGCACTCAATGGCTGATCGGCGATGGCCGCCGTATTCGTTTCTGGTTAGATCCTTAGTTAGCGAGAATCAGCCCCCTTCAATCCCGGGCTATACTCCCGATTTCCAAATCTCTTTTGCCTCTTCGTCTGTGTCATTTTATCGACTCCGAAGGGAACTGGCTGGAGCATGACTTCCAACACTACCTCCCGCCTCCTATATACCGAATGATCACTGACACGTTTCCTCCCCACCCGGATCTTGGACTGGATCAACTTATTTAGGGTCATACGGTTACAGGGCATTTCTCAGTTGCTTCCACCTACAACATGAGCATGGGCTATGACGATGCTCCGGGTCATGCGATCTGGAAGCCTATTTGGTCGTGGTTGGGCCCCCAATGCATTCGGGCCCCCAATGCATTCGGTCCTTCCTCTGGCTCTTGGCCCACGAGCGGCTCCCCACCAAGCAACATCGCGTCCGGATCTGTTGTACATCCGATGCCACCTGCTACTGTTGTGGATTAGAGGAAGATTCTCTGCATGTCGTTAGGGGCTGCCGCAAAGCTCGTCAAGTCTAGAGCTTATTCCCTCTGCCCACGTCCCAGCCTAATTTCTTCGTCTTGCCGACTCAGGACTGGCTTATTCATAACCTCCATCCTAGCCGTCTCCTACACGACCATGCTTGGGCCACCTTATTTGGCATTTCCTGCTGGTTCCTCTGGCAATGGAGGAACCGGACCCTTTTCGATAATGATTTTACGTGGCCTTCCTCACCCTGGGATGTTATTTTGTCTTATGCAGGTCAACTCCAGGCTACCACAGATGGGCCCCGACACGCCATCTCTGCAGGGAATCGTGTGCTGCAGGAACTACTCATTAGGTGGAGACCCCCCTTCCCGGGTGGGTCAAGGTTAACACGGATGGTTCCAGCCGGCCCTCCTCTCACTCTGCCATTACAAGCGGGTTGTTTCGAGACAGTGAAGGCTGATGGCTGGGTGGTTTCACCCAGAATCTTGGATGGTGCTCAGCGTGGACGGCGGAGCTATGGGGTATCTATACTGGGCTTAGGCTAGCATGGACCTAGGGTTTTCGCCATATCGAGCTGGAGGTAGATGCTAAAGCGGTTTTCGATGTCCTCTCTTCCTCAGATCGTCGATCCCGGGCCCTTAATCCCCTCATTTGGCGTATTCATGTTCTGCTCACTAGGAACTGGACTGTTGTTCATCGCCTTGTCTATTGAGAGAGAAACAGAAGTGCGGATTGGTTGGCCACTTACGTGGTGCAGTTGGCTCTGGGAGTTACCTATTTGCTACCACACCCATCGGGTGCCACTTGATCCTCCTTGAGGATTTGTCGGGCCTCTGTTGCCCCCGTTTTGTCACTTAATTTGTATCCGTCTTTTCCCCGTTTATAAAAAAAGACTCAGTTTATGTCAGAAACTCACAGTCGTCGCCTCAACCCATCAAAACATAGGTCATACCTCCTGATTCATGTACGACAAGTTGTGTTATATTGCGTTGCGTTGCAAGTCCAATGCAAGTAGTTTTGTAGTGTGCTTTTAGGTTTTGAAACCAAGACAATGAGATTGATGATCTCCAAGGAATTAGATGTTGGATGCATTGAGTTTCTTCTGACTTTCCCAACTTCTGATGCCTAGTTCTACGGTGGATTAGGGAACAAAGTGGGTGGTTTGGATTATCCTGGGTCGGGTCAACTCAAATTGGGTAGCCCCAAATTGGTTCAAGTCGAGTTCATATATCTCGTTTCGGGTTAAGTCTGATTTGTTGACTTAGGGTAAGGTCAGTTCTGTTATTTTGAGTTTGTTCACGGCTATTTGTTAGAAGGACGGGGAAGATAAAGGATGAATTGGATTGGGATTTTACTCAAGTTGATCTGGGTCAATTGTTTCTCAGGCTGGTTCAAGTCGAATTGGGTCAACTCAAGTCGGATCATCAAATCGGGTTTGGGTTATATCAATCTTAACTTCATGATTTGAATGTAATTTCTATAGTAATTCAACGCTTGTAAAGCTGATAGGATTAATCAGAAATGTTGGAGGTTAGTGGGAGGGTGCTAAGCAACTTGCGTAAACCTTGTGTGCTTAAAAAAGCTATTGTTTGGACCTTGACCGAAGAAAGGTATTGAGATGAGCTTGGAAAGAGATGGAAAGCTAATGGCATACACGACTTTCGTTAGGCTATGTTTGATTAGGAGTTTATTAATGAAATGAAATAGAATATAATATTATTTTATTGTTTAGGAGGAGGGTTTATAATGGAATGTATGTTGGACCCCGATCCTTAAGTGGCAATTTATAGATATAAAATGAAATTGAATGAGTGTTTTTGTATATGTATTATGTTATAGATGAAATTGTGCTTTGAGAAAATTAATAAGAAAAGATTTGAGGACTTTAATATTTGAATAAATCTTTTTGGGTTATGAAAGTTTAAGAGAATGAGTTGATTTGAAATGGAAGTTGAAATTAAGAAATAAAGAGTGAAAATGTGAGAATATGAAGAATTGAGAAAGTTTGACTTTTTGGAGTAGAGAGTTGACTTTTTGATTTAGGTAAAATTTGAGAAAATGATCTTCATAAAACTTGTAGCTTTTATTGAGAGCTTTCTGTCACCATAAAGTTTGATATTTTTCGATATCGGGAGTAAAAGTTATGATCAGTAAAGTTAAGTATTGTTTTGTTTTATTTTGTGAAAATGTCCATAAGAGTACATTTAGGTATGCTAAGCTTTGAGACCAATTGTCGGACTGATTTTGTTTGAATTGAATTAAGTAATCTTCATGAAAGTTATAGAGAAGTTGCGTAGCTTTAAAATGATGTATAATATGTTATTTTTGGATGTAGGAATTGAAAGATATGAATTTTTGAAGTTTGAATGTTGTTTAGTATGAAAATTTGAAGGCAGAAACTTTGTTTGAAAAATTGACCTAGTTAGAGGTTGAAATTTCATTTAAGTTCTTCATTAAAGTTTTAGATTGTGTTTTAATCTTTCCAGAGATGTAAAGTATGATACTTTTGGACAATGGAGTAGAAAGTTATGAGGTTTAGAAGTTCTGTTGCTGTTCAGGTGAGCTGATCGACCAGCCACTTTTGGGTAGATATTTGACCTATTTAGAAATAGAAATTGTTGTTAAGTCCTTCATGGAAGTTGTAGAGCTGTCCGTTATCTTTCCAACGGTACTAAGTGTGTAATTTTTGGAGTTTTGGATCAAAAGTTATGGATTTTAGAAGTTAGAAGGTCGGTCTAGAAGAGGGCGAGTGCCGCTCGGCCATTTCCGCTCGGCTAATTCCGCTCGGCCATTGCCGTTTGGCTAATTCCACTCGGCCATTTCTGCTCGGCTAATTCCGCTCGGCCATTTTCGCTCGGCCATTGTCGTTCGGCTAATTCCGCTCGGCCATTGCCGCTCGGCCATTTCCGCTCGGCCATTGCCGCTCAGCCATTTCCACCCGACCATATCTCCTGATTCGACCTCTCTTCCTTGATTTGGCCATAACTTTTTCATCCGACGTCTGATCGATCTGATTTTTAAAGCGTTGGATTTATAAGACATTACTCTTTCTATCCATTCCAATTTTATAATTTTTAGTTTTAACTGAGGAAGACCGATCGACCCAAAGTGGGATGATCGATTAAAAGGTGAACTGGATATTTCTCTAAACATACTTCAGTATTTTTGAGATATCTTGAGCTATAGAGCTCAGATTAAGTTGATTCTTGTTGCATATTAACATATAGACATGGGGATACAAGTTACCAGAAGGAGCAGATCGGCAATTCAGTACCTAAGATGTTCAATTTCTGGAGTGAAGTTGGTGATAGTGTTCAGTCTTGGTTAAGTGTTGGTCTGAAAGTGTTTTGGCCATAACTCTTTCGTCCGACCTCTGATCGATCTGATTCTTAAAGCGTTGGATTTTCAAGACATAGATGAACATTTTTGTAGAAGAAAGTTTTGTCCAATTGCTTTATTTACCTGATCAAAATAAAGAGTCAAGATGTCAGTTTTAAGGCAAAAAGTAAGGGCATTATTTGAAGATCACTTAAGGTTTTAAGTTATAAGGCGTATATGTAAGGGAATGTTGGGCCCCGATTCGTAATAAGCATGTTTAAATTATTCTGAGGATTTTAGTTCGATAATTTTAATCTGATTGGAATAAATTAAGGATTTTTATTCCTTAAGTTATGATTATTTTAATGAAAGGATTTAGTGAATTTTGATGAGTTGATAAATAATTATTTTTGTGAGGTATTATTAGTATTAAAAGAAATTATATGAATTGAAAGTGTTCTGAGTTATTAGAATGTAAAAAGAAT
>JANZLC010000202.1:2974031-2993490 GCA_026413385.1 Erythroxylum gracilipes | reverse complement strand
ACATGCCAAAGGCCTAAGCTTTGAGGGCCTAAGCTTTAGAGGAAAAGTTAAATAATGGTAAGTTTTTGTCAACTAGTGATACTTCCTCTAATCCTTTGTTCTTCCAAACATTATTTGTCTACTTTTGTAGCATTGGAAAGCCTTTTCTCCAAGAAAAACCCTACTAGAAAAGCCTCCCAAAATCTAGCTCCTTCTTGGATGACTTCCAAATCTAGTAAGACTATGACTCAACCCATGTCTTCCTTGGGAGGAGAGCAATGGAGTGTTGTGTACCTATCTATAGCAATCAGTTGCTTCCAAATTTTCTTATGATTAGAGGAGGAGGAAGAGCCCTTCTCATATTGCTTAGAACCAGCTAAGCTTTGGGAGGGTAGCAAGGGAAAATTAGTAAGAGAGTCTGCATAAAAAGGGGAGTGTTGAGGGGATTGTATGATGTGCAAAAGTGCAAATGGATAATGTGCAGAGTTTGTAAAAAGTTTGCAAAAGCTAGTTACCAGTTAAGGTAATCGGTTAAAGCACAATGTAAGGGAAAAAATGACAAAAATACCCTTATTAAAGAGAGAGGGAAAATGGTTAGGTTTTGTGGTTTTAAGGGGAGTAGGCCGATGAGAGGTGAGAGCTAGGGATGAAGAGCAAGGGAGAAGCACAAAGTTGAGAACTGTAGAAGAAAAGGCTGAGTGAAACTAGTTGGATGGAAAAAAAAAACAACCTAAGAGACGAGACTCCCATCTCTGTGACGTAGAGATGAAGAGAGAAGATGGAGCATTTGGGTGATGAGGAGAGAAGATTGACTCCTACAAGGGGTGGCTCATTCTTGGTTAGCTGCGACCAAGATTACATGTGGGGTGCTAATTAGTCAATCTTACATGTTTTACTATTATATTTATGTATTCTTATACGTGAATTAAATTTTTAGATATGTATAATAAATAATTCAAAATTCTCTCACCTAAAATTACAGTTTGACGAAAAAAATCCAAGCTAATAAGATATAACTTAATTTCGCATTAAATTTAAGTTTTTAAAAGCAAAATTTTAAATTTTAAATTTAAGAATTTAACTTGAGGTAGTCTAAAATCTAAATTTCGACGCTAAATTTAAGATTTTATTTAAAAGCGATGAGATTTTGACCTTTTCAAATTAAACTCGTACTTAACTTAAAGAATTGAATTCGGTCCGATCAAATCTATTGTGATTTCTAACTAAAATGGTGAGTGGTAGATTTCTTACATAAAACAAAATTGCGCATTGTTGGTGGAAAGAAAGAGACGCAAGAGAAGTTCATGTTTTGGCTTGATTCTTACCCATTTATATGTTGGCATTTCCACTTATATAAGTATGTTTATGTTGATAATGAATCCGACTAGACTTTGGACTACATAAAAATTAAGCAAAATAAAAAAACAAATATATAGTTTAAGTTTAACCAAGTTAAAATATTTAAGTCTAACTTGGAATTTAAATGTGGTTAAATATAATTTAATTTGTTAATTTTTTATCGTACAAAATTTATTAAATTCAATAAATTTGGTGAGTTAAAATTGTTATAAGTATTAAGTTCAATTAAACTAAATTAATATGTTAACTTCAACCTATTTTGAGCTAATTTATCATCTCTATAGATTTGTTTGAAGTTTGAGAGAATTTTAAAAAAGCACTCTCAAAGTTGCTTAACATGAGAGCATCTACATGGACATTAACTTAGCGGTATTATATAAACTATATTTACATAAATAAAGACCTTTAAGTTATATCTTAGTCTATAGTAACTATAATTTTCTAATTAACATATTATATATAATCCCTGATGGATTGAATGTGGTGTGGAGGAAACCGGTGTGGGATTGATGAGATGAAGAAAGGGGACCAAGTGGTTAGAAGAGATGGAGAGGCCCGTGAGGATGTGAGAAAATACTGTAACGTATGGTTTCATGCATGCAAGGGACAGAAACCAGAGGGATATTGAACTTCTTATATGTAAATGAACTTGTTTTTTGGGTTAACTTCTCTCACGGGAATCAGCGCACCACCTCTCATGTATGTATCTTTCTCTCTATATACATATTTCATGTGCCTGTGCATATAAGGTAATATTATGCCTTCTTCAGAGAATACCCATCTAGACGACCTGGCCGGTTCGCCTAGAAATGGCAAGTTAGTGCACGAGTTTCCATGTTTCTTCTACATGTGTGCAAAGTAATTAATATAGTTCTTTTAATGCCCAATGAGTATACTCTCAAAAAGCACAATAATTTATTAATCTGACTAATCAAACGGTTAAATTTAAGTTCCTGACTCCTTCAAATTTATTAATAACAAATTTTAGCAATTGAGTATACTTACATCAATTAATGCATGATTTATAAGTGAATTTCTAAAATTTTTAATGGAATCAACCTAACTAATCAATAATAAACAAAAATTATGAACAAATACATCCTCGTTATTTAAGAAAATATATTTTTAAAAATTTAAGTTATTAATTAAGAAAAATAGGAATTTAGTACTAATCTAGAATTTTTATCAAATTAAGGCTACTTAATTAGGAAATTTAGGGATTTTAATAAAAAACACCTTAACCTAAATAATTAATGCTATAGAATAATTATTTTAATTCCATAACATATATAATTTGAAAATTTAAAATTTATTGCTGGATTCATTATACCATGTGACAGTCACGTGATAGATGAATCTTTCAACATATATATTTAAATTTTTTATTAACTTGAAGTTTATTTTAAAAATATTGTAATTGAAATTAAATACTCTGAAATTTTAAAGAGAAAGTTGTTTTTTAAATAAAAATTTCAACACTTTTTGTTTAATAAATTAATAAACTAAATATAGTTAATAGCGAGGTACAGCCTCTCACGACTCGCTTGGTGATGGATGAGAAGGGATGAGAAGTAGAGTTATATTACCTATCATATTTTTCATATTATTATCTTACTTAAAATAGTGAATTTCGAAATAAATTAAGATTTTGTAATAGAGCTCATAAGTACAACAATAAATTCGTAATAATTTATGAATAAATAAATAAATATCCAAGTACGTATGGTAGCACAAAGCCTTTAAGTAGACATTTCCACTGCATCTGTGGTCATAATAACTTCAAAATTAATATGGTGGCTAGAAAAATAAAGTCTTATAAATATTTGGAGCAAAAGTACACTAAATATTTAAGATTTTCCATGAAAAAAAATGCAAAGAAAATCAAAATACAAGTACCAATTGCCTGTGCCTCCATATCTTTCTTTGGGTGAGAAAGGAAAGTAGTAAATTGGACCTCTGAGTTCTCAGTCTCAGAATTCTCGCAGACGTTACATATATATGTCTCTCAGTCCTTGCTTGAAGACAACTGAGGAAGAGAAGTGACCCCTACCGTTTAAAAAACCCTCTGAGAGAGAGTGCAGTAGAAGTACTGTACTGATGGAGAAGGGTATCCTTGCAGGATTAAGAGGTCTCTCTTTTAAGTTTGTACGTTCCTTTGCATCTGCATCGATCTCTGAGACTTTAGCTCTGAGTCATAATACAATAACCCAAGGGCTGGTCTGTAATTAACTCTGCCTTCTAACAGGTACTCGACGGAATTCTCTTGCTCTACCAAGTTGGTCATTAGTACATCATTATTGTCCAAAATTAAAGTTTGTGTTTGTACATGTTATAATAATGGCGTGCAGCGCATTATTACAGCTAAGCTTCTAAGCTTCAACAACTTTCCTCTTTGTTCTTAATTTACTAATGTTGTGTATGTGTGTAATCTTAAAATCTTGTACTAAATACTCTCTAATAATCTGAGTTGGGACACGATTAATATACGGGAGAGTTCAAATACTGTATTTTATGAGAGCAGATAATGAAAATTACATGAATACATGTATCTACACTTGTGTTCTTCTTTTAAAATAAAATTGAAGAAACATTAAAATACACTATTTGAAACAACAAATGATTTTAATTAGAGATATACAAAATTATGTTGAAAATGTGAGGAATATTGGAGTATCTCATATTGACCAAACATGAAATTATTAAAGGATTTATAAATGGTAAAGGTCAATTATCCAAATTATTAGTTCTAGTCATTTTAACAATGGTTAACCCTAGCCTAATTATTGTTAGTGAATTCTACACTCTGCTAATATTAAAAATTCTAATATAGAGCAGGTTTGGTCCGGATTATTAATTTTCTAGTTGCCCATCTGGATTTTCAGTCCCAGCTGCCCGGTCCTGATACCGCTGAGTTTATTTCAAGTGACAACTGGATCTCTAGTCCCAGTTGCACTTGAGAGGGAGTGTTAGAGTATCTCATATTGACTAAACGTGAAATTATTAAAAGGTTTATAAGTGGTAAGGGTCAACTATCCAAATGACTAATTCTAGTCATTTTTTTTATCTCAGACCAGGGTATCCACCGGCGGACCTAGTGACTAATCCCTTCACTGGTTTCTAGGCATTTTGACAATGATTAACCCAAGCTCAATTATTATTAATGGACTCTACACTCAGCTCAAATTAAAAATTTTTAATAAGGACAACGTCTTCTAATAAAGGATTGCCCAAGTGCACAAAATTCCCCCTTGTATGGGTTGGAAGCGGGTCACTAATTATACAAAACATTTCTTTTATATTTTACAAAGAGATCGTTTCCGAATATTTGAAATCTTATACTTCCGGTCATAAACAAATAATCTTACCAATTTTCCTAAGATTGCCTTCTGAGGACAACAACTTTCTAATGCGATATCAAAATAATTTTAGTTATACTATATTAAAGTGTATGCATAAATTGATGTAACCTCATTTTTATTATTAAAAAATAATCCTAGCAGTATAGCTGTATTATCCACTTGTGTTCTTATTTTTTATATATTAATGTTATTGAATATTTCTTAACATATATACATTTATATGTCTATAAACACATAGGCTCATCTTTGGGAAAGCAATAAAAAGCTACATATTAAATAAATTTTCAGTATAAAAGTAATAATTAGTAAATTATTACATTTACTACCACTTGAGCTACTTCTAAGAGACATCTGCTTCTTCTTTTTGTCTACAATTATAAAAATATAGAAAATTTAACAGGGTCTGGAACACCATTATCATTGCTTCTGTTCTCTGTTCTGAGAGATGTGGATTTATTATTAGATAAGGGAAGCAACTTTACAACGAAAAGAAAGAATAAAGGAAGGAAATAAAACGTGTGAGTTATTATTATACATACGAGGGAAGGGAGAGGTAACAGCGACGTAACATGGGAAGGAATGGACAAAGTTGGAATGAATGGCAGACCTTCACTGCAGCTCCTGCCTCCCTCTTCCTACTACTCATTCATTATCAGAGAAATGAAACCTCCATCATCTATCTTCGGCTAGATCGCCTGCTGATCCTGTCTTATTTCACTTTCTGCTTCTCTGATTTTTCACTTCTTCTAATCTTGTACACCATCAAATCACATCCATCATTTTTGACTTATCTGTTCGCATAGAACTTCTTTTGGATTTTAAGCGGAATAATCAGAATGGAGTTTCTTAGGATACATGCATTGATGTATATGGAAGTATATCCTTTTTTTCAGTTTAAAAATATGTAAACAATTATTTATATTTACTCACTTGTAAGATTTTGGATATAGTGAATAAAGAAGCACATATTGTATGGTTTATAAAAATTTATGATTTTTTTGTAAATTGAAAATATTTAAAAATGAATTAAAGATATCTTTTTTATTAAAAGATTGGTTATCAATCAATTTTAATTTGAAATATTGATTAAAAATAAGGAAAAATTAATTCATGATCTATGTATCATTTCAAAATCTGTACAAAAAATAAAAATAGTTTCACTCGTTTAACAATTTTTTATTATTTGATGGTAAAATAATTATACAATTTTGAATGGATTGTAATCCTTTATTCTAACTCCTAATAAAGAATTTTAGCTTAGTTATATTGGATCTTAGAGTAAAAGATATAGAGATTATCTCGTAGGAATGATAGTGGATCGGCTCATGGTCAGCCCCACTAATTTTTTTTAGAATAATTTTTTAAATTAAAATTACAAAACAATGTTTTTTTAATTAGGTCTGAAATTAGGTTATTCAGACTTCAGCTAATTTGAAACCTAACTCTTTTAAACAAAATAATGTCATTTTGTTTAGAATAGTTGGGTCTCTAGCCAGCCTAAACCTGTGCCTAACTTATGGGCCAACCCACTGAAAACACTTGAATCTAGGCATATGAGCCACTCATTTATACTCTTATTCTCTCGTGGTTTAACTAAATTTTAAAAATCATAATTTTAAAATTATTTTAATAAAATTTTTAATTTTTATAAAACTATATTTAGATTTTGGTTAAAAAATAATAATTAAGCACATGTGCATGACTAGCTTACAAGGACTAATTAAATGTTGTTGATACAATGACTTAATCATGTTTTTAAATTCGACTTGAATTAATTAAATTAATAATTTAAAATAATTGTAATAAATAATTAATTTATATCAGATTTAATTAATTCATGTTTAAATAAAAAATTGAATTGAATCGTTATGATATAAACTTTTGATTAGTCTGTTTATGTTACATATCTTTTGTTGTTACATTTTTAAAGAAGTTTTTTAGAAAATTAATGATTAATAATTAGAAGCTCTTTTTCATTCATTAAACCACATAGAAGGCATGTGTTTTTACCCCGAAACTTACTGTGAAAGTTAAGCTACGGTTCACAATCACACCTTCCATGCAATTATTGGGATTGGGAAAATTAACTCCACATCATTGTTTTTAAGCGTCATTTTTTACTCATTTCATATTTAACTAATGATGCCCTAAATTCAACCCAACTATTGTGCATCTCATAAAGTTTCTTTGCTCTTAGTTTAGGTATGAAAAGAGATGAAACAAGAAATAATTGTTTGACCACTTTTTGATGACTCCTATTTGTCTTTTCTTTTTCAATCTCAAGAAATTTGAATTGTTACATCATTAGAAAAACATGATTATTATATCAATTTAATTGCATCTAAATTTTAATTAGTATAAACATAAGTACATAACTGTTATTTTAATTAAATTATAATTAATATTACTTATGTATATCATAAAGTAACACTCCCTTCTCTTGAGAAGTCCCTCGATCGAGACATGCTAATATCCAAGTAATAACTATGAAGAACATTTTATAACCAATGGTCTCTTTGGGCATCTCTATATAGCCCAGTTTCAAACCCTCCACTTATGTTCTCTCCTAACAAGTCTATCTATATATGCCGACCAAATTTTTCTAGTGAGATCTTGCCCATTGTCTCCGTGTCTGTCTGTCTCTCTCTCTCTTTCTCTATCTATCTTGATGAATATCACAAGACCGCCCCATCAAAACCATCTTCCACAACTCTCAACCTCATGCATGAAACCATTCAATTGATTGTATATCAGTAATCCCTCAACCCCAAGAATTCAGCTGCACCATCCAAGATGTCCCACAACAATCCTCAGCCAAAACAACCCGCCTCCAAAGATGTCGACAACCAAACCTCCGGCAACAGGAAAACCACGGCTTCACGCCCCCAAGAACAAGCCTTGAAGTGTCCAAGATGTGACTCTCCTAACACCAAGTTCTGTTACTACAACAATTATAGTCTTACACAGCCAAGACATTTCTGCAAGACCTGTAGAAGATACTGGACTAAAGGTGGAGCCTTGCGCAACGTTCCGATCGGTGGCGGCTGCCGGAAGAGTAAGAAGATTAAGTCCTCTTCCCGGCTCCCCGGTGACTCGAAAGACTCCAGTGGGTCATCGGATATCGGTGGGTTCAATTTCTTTAGAGGTTTATCGCCAGCCGTGGACTTTAACCTTGGTGGGTTATCATTTCCTAGGCTAAACTCTCCCCCGACTGGCATGTTCAACCAGTTTTTACCATTTGGGGATATTTCAGCTACTTCTCCGGGAGCCACTAGTGTGACTAGTCCTTCTTGTTTCAGTCTTGATCATCATCCATCTGCCAGCTCCGGTGGTTCTATGATGGGGTTTAGTTTCCCACTCCCTAATGTTACTAGTGGATTTACTGGTGCAGTTCAAGACATGAACAGTGGTGGGGGTTCCATGAATGTTAACTCTAGCCTCGCCTCGTCCATCGAGTCCTTGAGTTCATTAAACCAAGATTTGCACTGGAAGTTACAGCAACAAAGATTGGCTATGCTTTTCGGCGAAGAGAGCAGCCAGAAAGAGAACAGTATTACAATTTCTTCAGTTGATGTAGGAAACCAGACACAGAAGCTACAACCCATATTGTTTCAAAACCTCGAAATTTCAAAACCAGAAACGTTCGGTGGTGTCGGTAATTCAAGAAAACATGCCCCTACTGGCCGTGATACAGCAGCAACGGAGTGGTTCTTTGGTAATTCTTATGGTGAAGTTACTGCAACCCCAACTCACAGTAACAGCAACGGCAACGATCAAAACGGAGGCAACTGGAATGGGGTTCAAACGTGGGGTGACTTGCAATACAACGGTTTACCCTAGAAAACGACCACAAGCATCAAAGAAGTAGAAAAAGGGAAAAATGAGGATATATATTATCACCCGCAAAACAAATTAGGTATATGTTTGTTCTTAATTATGTGACGAACTTGTAAAAGTTGGGAAAAGGAGACAGTTCTCTCTTTTTTCTTTTCAATTATCTTCTTTTGTAACTCAAGTAAAATGCTTAACAATTAACAGATCTTACCTTTGGTATAATTGCTGGTTCAGACATGTATAATTATTATTTATCTATCTGCTCTCATGTTTTCATTCGTCTCTTCCAGCAATCCTGACCTAATTTCTGATAAAAAATGGCGGTGGCCATCTGGGTTTTTCTTCTTCAAGTTCATAATTTTTTCCACGTAACTTATCGTTGGTCTCTATCTTATCAATCTCTTTGGGATCAGTGATGAAACTGTTATCAAGTGAAAACATATGGTGATATCTTTGATTTGTTTTATGTTGAGTCACTGTCCGGAACTCTCACTGTCTGTCTCAGTAATGTGTCGCTCTTTCTTCTATCAGAGAAACTGAGCTTCAGGCTCCTCAGCTACTGAACATACAATGTCAATCTATGATAGACCACAGTGACAGTCGTAGCTTAATCACAAGGGTCCTGTAACTGTTAAGCTTTAGCCCCACATAATAGCTCTGCAATGTTAAAGAGCTCTAGGCTTAAGTAGTAGCTACAGCCTGCTTGTCCTTTTATCTATGTATGTGTCTTTACCCTTTCTCTCTTATTTTCTTCTCTACATCATCAAAGCTAACTGTTCCTGCCTAAGGCTCTTTGTAATAATTAGTTCCATGGTGTGATTTGGTGGTGTCTGAAAAAGTGGTGGTTTGAAAGTGTAATGAATGATAGTATACCACTGTCAAACATTTGAATAAATGAATAATAGAGAATTTGAAAAAGAAGAGATTGGCATGCATCTGAAAAGGGCTTTCTTTTTAGGGTTTAGTTGTATTCTGTATCAAAAACATTGTCTTTCTTCAGCTTTTAATTAAGGATGACCAAATCATTCTCGATATGTTATCTTGTGTTTAAATGGTAAATTAAGAGTGACATAAACATAATCATGAGAAAATAGAATTGTAATTACGACTGCGAATCATAATTTTAAACCCTAATTTAAACCATGAACCCAAATGTGATATTGTAACTTTTTATTTGATTTATGAGGATTGAAGTAGTTGAGAGATCATATAACTTGGGTTGAACAAAAGAGTAGAGCTAAGCACCCCTATGATAGTCACTGTTTCATTTTATTAGGTATATAAATTCTCACATCAAATCTCAATATTAGAGTTAAGACATCATGAATATATCCATGCGAAACTTATTTCATCCATTACAATTTGGTTTCTTTATTTTTGAAATATAGTTGTGTATATCCATTCCCATACTACAAAAGGAAAATCAATTAACTTCATATATTAGGTTGTTCAGTAACTTTTAAAATTAGAAACAATCTCCAATTATAGTTAGGTACAAAGCTCCGTATTAATAGAACTCTTTAAATTTCGCGTATTAGTGAAATTTTTACTGAATTATTGTTGTTGTAAATAACACCGTAACAACAACAAACTATCATTATTTTATCTGGTTTTTAATAGCCAATGCAATTTGAGATTTACCAGTTTCTTTGTTTTATATACATGATCTTAAGTATACAAGTTAAGAGTTGAAGTTGCAATTTTCAGATATTAAAGGAAAAAAAAGTTGTTAGCTACATGCCTTTGCCAAAGAACTAGTTCCCTCACATTTTTCTTATACAAAGATGGATATATAGCTTTGTTTTGGGGCTGTCTATGTTCTCCGAAATATCCCATGTAGGGCAGGGTTATCCTGAAGAGCTAGGGACACTCATCTTCGAAACGAGGAGCTTTCCCAATGAAGTTATTTTATACTAGTTAAAAAGGCTAGGAAATCATTTTTTATTCCTTCAAACATATACATATGACTATGGTGATCGTCTTTTAATGGTCTTATATATTTATGTGTGTGTGATTGTGGACAAAACCATTGGTAAGGAAGTGATGGAGAAGATGAGGGCTGTTGCGTGATTAACGTGAACGGGACTTTTTGCCACTTATGATATAGAAAGCTTTTGTTTCGGCTGGTTTTGTGTGGCTGTTCTTAACTGTCACTTCTTTCACCAACTTATAATCTACGAGAAGCTCATGACACACCCCCAATGTTCAGATTCTATACGCTACCAAAAATGAAATCGGATCATATTAATTTGAAAAGAAATAATAATTTTTATACCTTGTATATAGTTATACAATAGCTTTTTAATTACAATTTCATATTAATTAAGAGCACTTGTTTTCATTTAAAAGGTATTTAATTAACTAAATTTAAGAGATTAAATATGTAAGAACGAACCATGCAACTACACAAATTAAATAGATGGAATGTCTTATTGTATATCATTCAAGCGACATTTCCTTCATTTGTCCTTTCAATGGTCGCGTAAAATTGTCAATAAGACGGCTCATGCTTTAGCAAGGGTAGTCTTATTACATGTAAACCCATATCACTGGACTGATCGTCCTTCTTGTTTAATCTCCATTTTAAATTCAGATTATTCGGTTTCTGTTATTGTTGAGGGGGAAAGGCTATTAAGTTCCGGGTGTACGGGATAAGCCTGTTTACTTGGGTTAGTTTTCTTTGCCTTCTCTGTCTTTGTCTGTTTTTTACACTAATATTGATTTTATTCAAAAAAAAAAAAAGAAGTATCTATACAACTGTTAAAAAACAACATTGTCATCATCACATATGTATATAACGTATGTGTCTGTCTGAAATGAGGGGCTTAAGATTTTGTAATGTAGTGAAAGTGGATTGAATAACCCTAAAACGAGTAAACGAGGAAATTGCTTTCACTTTTCCAATTTCATCACCCTTTTCGGCCTCCTTGGGATCCAAAAATCAAAAAGAAAACAAAAACCAAAACCAAAACCTCCCCACACCTTCCACCAAACCCCACCCACAGACCTCATCATTTCGGTTTTTAGCCTCTAGTGCAAGCAGTTCCTGATTTCTTTTTTGTTTTTTTTCTGATTTCAAACTGATCAATTTCATCAGTTATGTGCAATTAGGCCAGGTGTTCATAGAGATGATTTCAAATCAGATCAATTTCATCAGTTCTGTGCAATTAGGCCAGGTGTTAATGGAGATGATTTTTTTTTCTGGGCTTAGCCCGATATGGTCTGAAGTTAACGGGTTCAATCGAGTTAACAGGTTTTGAACCGAAATTGAACCTTTTTTTTTCAATTTTTTAATTATCTTGGCATGAATTTTAAATATATTAAATAAAGCATCATTTTGAATAAAAACATTATTATTTTTAAAATTAAAAATAATCAAATTTAATTAAGTTCAAGTTTAGACTTTACTGACTTTAAATTAAAAATAATCAAATTTAATCTGAGTCTTAATTAGACTAAATCTTTTTATATCCTAAAATTTTTAGTTGGTAATTAACAAATATAAATATTAATTTATAAATTATATGTTTTTTTTTGTTTCTTACGAGTGTCTTAAGAGGGTTTCAATTATTAGAAGACACCTTTAAACTATCTGCATTCAGATTAATCCCGTTCAAGTCGGATAGATCCCTTGCGGGAGGTAAAGCTCTGACCTTAAGTTTTAAATGGTTGTATACATAAGAGCGGTTCGAACCTGCGATCTTACGACCTTACTTAAGCCAAAAAAATTCAAAACCAAACCTGGAGTTTATAAATTATATGTTTTAAATCATCAATAAAGCAAAGGGAAACAGTGACTAATTTGTCTATTAGCAACGCCTTGTTTCTGACTATCGTATTAATAGCAGGCTTTAACCGAAGGAAGCCTGAGCCATATTTATCCCACAGTCCAACTCCAGATATGACTTTTTATTAAACAATGGACATAAACAGAGATCCACAGTATAAGGTGGCAATTTTTTCTTTTTTTTTGCATTAATTTTTATTTTATTTTTAATCCATTATATCATTTTTTTTTTGGAATAAATATTTTGTATTGTTATATTGTGATTTAAAAATATTTAAAACTGATTAAAAATAGAAGTGATTCTCTTAAGTAAGAAGGAACAGAATCATACTGAGTCGAAGAGTAAGCAATAGTTAGCAATCACATGTACAAACAAGTTCTTGCTGATACCGAGGTTTTAAGTGTTATATGCAACAGACAGAACTCGTCTGATGGTTTTTTATTTTTTCTTTTTTCCAAAGAAACTGATCATCGTGCTAGAGGAAGCTTAAAGCTCTATGCTTTCCTCCACTTTCGATCAGAATTCATATTCTTTTTTAGTAGAAAGTCGCCAAGATAACAGTTATGATGAGATAACTGTTATTTTGGCGACTTTCTACCAAAAAAGATTGATGATTGGCTACCAAAAGTGACATGTTTCACACATGCAAAACAATAGCAGAAACATTTCTAAGTTGAAATCAAATCTTTATCCTGTAAACATTTGAACTCATTCCTATTGGCTTAAAAATCAGTTATTTCGTTTCATTTAGCATAGAGAAACAATTGATACAAGTAGTTAGTATTAGGTGAACGATTAACATATAAAGAGTGGTATACTCTTTGTGATTCTTTGAACTGTTTTCTATCTACCTAGACCATATCTTTTTCTTAGCATCCCTCTCCTTGATGACTTGTCCCTGATCTCTGATAAGCCGCTTGTGAGTCGTCAATGGGACCTGAACACCTATGGTTGTTGGCTTTGTTGTCCTCAAAGTCCTTGCAACCTTTGGAGGATCAGATTTCCTACCCATGTAAGCCGTAGGTATGGTGATATTGTTCTCTGTTTCTGCACTTCTTGAATGTCTTTTCTTTCCAATGGCTCCAACTGTATCGATCGTTCTTGGCAATGTGGACCCCTGACTCCGAGGACGAGTCATTGAGTTTGCATTCCTGAGGATATGAGCCTCAACGTCAGCCATTATTTCATCATCTTTCACACGAGCTTTTCCTTCAATAGGAGTAGCTTTTGTGACTTCAGCAATATCAGAACTCTGTAAACACTGAAACTGTTTCTCTTGCTCTGCTAGTTTAGCTTCCAGCTCCTTAATCTGCCACAACAGGAATCAATTGTACACGCTCGTAATATAGGAAATTGTAAAACTTCGAATATACGGGTCAAAAATATAAATATATAAACCTTCTGATGGAGTGACAATGTTTCTGAGTTCTGTTCTTGCTCTTTGAGCTTTTTCTCAAGATCTTTGACCTGGAAGAGAAGAGTAAGTAAGTATCTGAAGAACATTATTATGTCATCTTCTTGAACTTCTCTCTTTCAAAAGTAATTCCCATGCTTAAGCATTCAGAACCTTGTGTTGGAGAACAAGAGACTCTGACTCTGACTCTTGCATTTGCTCTACCAGTTTGTTTTCAAGCTCTTTGACCTGGTTGAAGGTGATAACATTAGATGTTTTAGATATATCCTCAACATAACAAATGGAAACTATAGAAACTTTATGAGCAAAACTGATTGAGATAAAGACCTTCTGTTGAAACAACGCAGATTCTGATTGCTGTCGTTCTCTAAGCTTGGTCTCTAGTTCCTTGATCTTTTCCAGAGATTCAATTATTGTTAAGTAGGAACATATAAGCATCATAATTTACATTGTTTGATTAATAAAAAAGCTACCTTGTGCTGGAGGCCATAGCATGTCTCTTCCCTTCCCTTCAATCTATCTGAAAGTTGTGAGACTTGCTTTTCTGACTGACCATGCAAGTTGGTCTTCATTTCTAGCTGGCCTTCCAGTTCTTTGATCTTCTCTTGCTGGATCTTGTAGACGTTATCTTTTCCTTTGGTCTTGTTCTCTACGTTCTGTAACGATTCTTCTAGCTTCCTTAGCGATTCATCTTTGGATCTCGATTCTTGGCGTACTTTTTCCAGCTTTTGTGCATCAAACCAATTGTTACAATTCCAACCTTAGTTCATTAATACTGATACATGCACCAATGAGGAATCACTAATCATACCATGACTTTCAACTTCTGAAGCTCAGCTGTATCGACCTGCCTCCTTGCAGGACCTAATTCCACCCCTCTAACACGAGTTGCGAAGTTCAATGAACTCACCGTCTCACTCAAGTCCCGCTCTGAAGGGCTAATTTGCACAAACATTAGAGTTTTGGAGTCACCTCCTGCAAAGCTCAGAATTAAAAGTTAGCCAATCCAAAAAACTCTCCACTGTATGCAACTGGGCAGATGTACTCATAACATGTCTTTACTTACCTAATGAATCTTGAAGTAAATGTGTCAACTTAGAATTCCTGAAATCAAACGATACATCTTGTTATCATATGGATATAAAATGGATCTTCCTTTTAGTATCAGTGAAGAAGCCAAAAAATTATCATTCACCTGTACGGGATGTGATTATTTTTTGTTGCCAAGGCATATATAACATCTCCAAGAGCAGAAAGAGATCTGTTGATATTTTGAGCCTCCTTCAGTCGCTCCCCTTGCACATCTGTTTTTGCCAGCCTCTCACTCCCTGCCAAATCTACAAGCCAGAGTTTGCTTTTGGTACACTCACCATTCATCAAATTCTTTGCTCTTACCATTACACAGAGCATGCTGGTTCAAGTGGGAAAAGTAAACGATCAAAAACAAAACTAGAACAGGAGGAAACATACGTGGTGAAACAAATGGGGAATCAACTAGTTCAGCTTAATAATACCAATGTGATCTGCTACTGTGCTCATTGACATTATTGGATCCTACAGCTCTAGCATTACTTCCAGCTTGCAGCACATTCCAGACTTCATTGATGTTATTTACTTTAGCTTCTACGATTCCCGGAACATGACGAAATCCTTCAGAAGATTGTTTGATCTCCAACCTACAAATACACAAGGAAGATAATGAACTTCCTGTCTCTTTGTGCGTGTTAAGTTCTGCAATCACCTTTCAGTTTGTTGATTTCATCCAATAGCTAAAGTTAAATTCTGGAAACTATACTAAGTTCGGTTTAACAATGCACAAGGATGTACAGAAGCTTACTTCCTTGAGGCTGGTGATGTAGCCAGTAAGTCTCTAATTTGTTCATTGTAGACTTCAAGCACACTAACATGTATGTCATATGTAAAAGTTTCACTCCTTTCCCTGGCAATTTGAAATAATAGCTCAAGAGTCCTATAATTGACTCCCCTGCTTTCCTCAGTACCTTCCATTGTAAATGTCTTCCCTGTTCCTGTTTGACCGTATGCAAATATACAAACATTGTATCCATCCAGTACTGAGACCACCATTGGCGAGGCATCCGCAAACACATCAACTATCAGGGGAAAGATCAAAGTTTTGGTTTAGCCAATCTAAACAATAAAAGCACTAAGCATAAGTAATGATTATGAATGATCAACATTATGCTAGTCTTATGATTACCTTGATTATCTCTTGGTGTATAAACCTGATCAAATTTAAAATTCTTTCTGGTTGAGCCACCTGTTATTATCCCAAGATCTCCATCCTTTGCTCCGTCAAAGTCAACAACTGTTCCACATCCTGCTGAGATTTCCTCCTTATTTAATGGGCGACACCGGCAGAAGACCCTAATATTGCCTGATATTCCATAAAGATAGACAATGAATACTTCTTTTATTCAAACTCTTTCCTTAATGCAGTAAATGAACTTCTAAAACACCTATGGAAGGGGAAGAATGCAAACCTTTAGTCTCTTGAATTAGGTTATATAGCTCTTTTCTCTTTGCATGCTCTGCGCTATACTTGACCTTGAGATCCTCACACTGTGCAACTGCAAAGTTAATGCCATCAGTCCGTACAAAAGCATGGCAGGATGGTGGAGAACAAGCTAACTACAGAAAAAATCCAAACATACCAAGTGCCTGGACTCCTTCAACCATTTTATACAGCTCGGGTATCGAATCCACACAATCGTGTGCCTCACGAGAGAGCTGAGCATGCTCTTCTTTCATAATCTGGCCTCAAATACAATATAAAGTTAAATGTTCAGGTTGGTAACAGACAATGTAGAAGGAAACATTTGAAGAGAGTTAGTTCAGTGAGAAGGAATAAGAAGTTGCATGCCTTGATTTTTTCTTGTAAACTGTTGACTGCTTCTGCCCAGAATTTTTTATCACGGTCATACCTGTTGGTGATATTCCTCAGACTTTCAGCTTGTTTTCCCACGGTTTGGTCTGTCAGGGAAGGAGGAAAAAGGCCATTTCTAAGTACCAGCAACAAAGATTGTGAAGAAAGTAGAAGTTAGCTAATTTAAACAATTGCAAAAGGCAATTCCTAGGAAACTGATTATGTAATCAATGCACTACTAGGCATGTCTTTTGAGCAGTCTGAAGTCATCTCGTGGGTTGTATCTTATCTTCTGTAATTCTTTTGGTATCAAACATACAGCTTATGATGCTGTTAGGAAAGACATTTAATAATATGGGTGCTCTGGAAATTACCCAAAGACCGTGTCTGGAAGGTCTTGTTGTCAAGTTCCATTCTGACCTTCTCTAGCTGGTCATTTGCTGCAGTCAGTGACATCCAAGCTTCATGGCATTCGTTTGTCTTGCGTTGGCATTCAGCAGTGAGCTTTTGTATCTTCTTTTCATATTTATCTGTAGCTTTTGTTCGCATTAGTTTCTTCTGCGAGGTACAAAATAGACATATCCCCCTTAAGTAAATATCTTCGAGAAACTGAGATCCTTATGCAAGCTACAACTAACCTGAGCAGAGGAAACTTCTATCTCAGCAGCACAATTGTTGCATTTGAGGTATTCTTGTGGCAGCTGAGGAACTGTATTCATTTACTAATATGGTAAGGTTGATTCTACGTGTTTCAAGATACTTTACCTATGATGAATTTATATATAAGAAAAATGGCATACCTGACACTTCAGGTGCTTTCCTTATGCAGATCCCACTGACAAGAGGGCTTCCATTGATCCCTTCAAAATTTATCACTATTACTCCGTCCTCTTTCACTCTGACTCTCAAGTCAACTAACTGAAGTGGTCTATTGGCTCCAACAATGGAGAAGATATCAAATTCTGATAACAACTGCTCAGAATAACAAGCCAGTAAGTGACTGCTTACACATATCCAAAACAAAAAGCGTGAGAAGAAAGTGTTTCAAG
This sequence comes from Erythroxylum gracilipes, assembly GCA_026413385.1. Classification (NCBI taxonomy): domain Eukaryota; kingdom Viridiplantae; phylum Streptophyta; class Magnoliopsida; order Malpighiales; family Erythroxylaceae; genus Erythroxylum; species Erythroxylum gracilipes. The sequence continues at coordinate 2,975,824 of JANZLC010000202.1, read as the reverse complement.
TTGATTGACTTGCCTTTTCTCCCTGTATAAATACATCAAAAACTCTCATTCCTTTAGGCCCATTTGTGTTTATTATCTCCGCGAAGTGAAGATCAACAAAATAGTCTCCAGCAGGAACATCATGGAACTGATAACTGAAGTTCCCCAATCTTGCGGACTGATAGATACTTGGGTAATCTCCAGACTCATGAATATCCTCATTGGTTCGGAAAACTGCCCCTCCTATGTAATTCGTGTCATCAACAATTCGCACGCTGCAATCTTCTACCACTGAGGCCTCACCTCCAGCATTTACAAACACCACAAGACCATCTGGTTCAAGTAAACATTAAAATGCAGCAATTCAGCCAACAATAGTTTCTTTCAGAGAGCTTCACTGGACGCGATAGCGTTAACCTATTATCAATCATCAAGAAGAGTTTTCTTTTTTCATTTTCCTTTGAATTAAGCAAGATTGCAACTCAGAGAGAAGAGGCATCTTTTTCATTTGGTTTATGATAACCAGAATCAAAGACTAGTCAGCATAAGATCAGATGTATGAATTAAAGAATCAAGATCAGCTAATCTAAAGTCAATTCGTACGGATTTTCTTTTTACAAAAGATAAAGAAACAACATCCTTTATTTCTATCGTTTTCTCAGCAATCAATCAAAGAACGGACTTTATCCAGATACAGATACGCATTAAAGCTCCCAACTTGCTGACCTGTACAACTCAGTCTCGAAAACCCAGATGGAACTAATCGTGAACTGGAATCACAAAGCATAGAATCAACCAAAGAACCCATATCTTCTTCCCCGACAGAATCTTTGCTTTCTTGGTCCAATTTCTCATCCTTCTCCCATTCAAAATCCCTAGAAGCAGAAGAGTTGAGGAATTGCGTTCCCGGGTTTTGGTAAGGACTGTTAAATTGCAAATCTTCCATTAAAAATTGGGAGCGAAATTCAAACAGAAAGCCCTTTGTCTCGCAGCAAGAATGCTCTGAAAGTTTGAAGAAGAAACAGAACAAATTTTCCCTGTACCTTTGCCTCTGTGTGTGTGTGTGTATAGTGTTTTCGGAAGGTTCAAATTTGAAATGAAATGTGACCGTTGTAAAGACGCTCTACCGTTATTATTACCTTTTTACAACAAAGTCCACTTAAATGTAAGCCCATGACGAGCCCATACAATGGGCTGATGGGCTTTTCTTTTGATATTTCATTGTTTTGTTACAAACTTATTGGAGCATTTTTCTTCTGGGTTAGATATAGATTCATATTTTAAAATTTATCATTTATTTTATAATATTATTTAATTATCAAATAAATTTTATTGTATTTCATCATAAATTAACAAAAAGGTTAAAGAATACCGTAAAAAAGAATTGTGTGATAATTAAATAATATCATAAAAATATATAAGAACCTCTATATTATAAATATTGAAATTAGAAATCTCAAATTAAAAATTACAATAATCAACTTTTTCTTTTTATAATAAAAGTGGTTAAACTATGTCTTTGTAATACATATTCATTTTTTGTAATAACTCGTAAATTACAAACTTAAATAAGTTGTTAGCAAATGATGTATTAAAATAAGATCAATCGTCATATTTAAAATCTAATTTTTAACTGCAAGGGATAATAGGTATTAAATTAAGGGCTCTAAAAGGTTCATTCTCAAGGGAGATACCAATAAAGATTTAAATGTTTATATACAACTAAGACATTATATCTGTGATGAAAATCACAATATTCTCCATTAACATATACAGGAACAATCAAAAGCACAAGAAGAATGAAGAACCTAAGA
>JANZLC010000202.1:2951065-2968616 GCA_026413385.1 Erythroxylum gracilipes | reverse complement strand
GTAATAGGTTATATGTAAGAAGCTCAAGACAATGATGTAATTTTTTGTTTATCAAATATACAAATATTTGTATTTTTTAGTAATATAAGAGTACTTTAAATATTTTGCCCCACTCAAAATAATTTCTAGATCTGTCCCTGGGAGCATGGGCCAAGTCCTTAGTCCATCAAGTCTTTAGCCTGGGTCGAGTCAACCTTCACAAGGTTTGAAACTCTACCAAAATTTGCACCAAGTTCGATCTCACTTGCCTATGTTTGCCTTAGTATTTTCGCATGCCTCCCTCATATGTGTAATCAAGTTAACCTTCCACCTACGGTACATCGTGAAGGTCGCTGAGAAGTGCTCTAAAGTTTAAGGGTCTAACAAACCACACCTATCATATGGATTCAACGCCCACGTCGAATTAGTCTGTTGGCATTCCTCCACGAGTGGTTTCTTCGAAGACTCCTTAGTCAGCTCTTGAAGACGGTAGCAAGCCTTCATATCGATTGGCACTTCACCCACGTACTATTTTGCCAATCCATCAGGGTTGTCTTTGATTCCACTTAGACTCGCCTTCTCAAGGCTCACCGCGCCCACCAAAGACATGTTGAAAAGAGCTCCATCCGCTGAGCTTTCGCTGTCACCTTGATCCTCCGCGATCTTGGCAATGATATGCTCCTTACCTGCCTTCTGTTTCTGACTTTCTTGAGCATAATTTGACTCCTTTTCAATGATCATAGCCCACACTTGTGCTACCAATGTTGCAGTCTCCTTCCAATGAATCTACAACAATTATCAAAGAAGGATTTTCATCATACATAACCATCATACCTCTCAAACTTTGGTACAACCCCGTCTTTGCTGCCTTAAGAAAGTCGATCCCCAATATCATTTTGAAATCCTTAAGTGGTACGACCATGCAATTCATCTTGGCACGCTAACTCTCTATGCTCATTGGGATGTTGTCAGCAGCTCCCATCACCGTTTGTGCCTTATCCATAGGGGTTCTTAACTTTGTCGGGGTCTTGGACACTCTAAGTCCCAACTTGTGTACCATCCTTTCCACCACGAAGGAATGTGACGCACCTGTATTTACCATCGTGGTCACCTCTATCCCATTAACCTGTATTCTCACATACATCAGATCATCGTAGGAATTAGGTTCTTTACTAACCGCATTTAACAACATAATCGAATTTAGCGCCACATCATTCGAAGATTCTCCCTCTTATTCAGCTATCAAAGCGTTTTGCTTCTCTTTCCTTAGACATTCTCTTGCATAATGTGATCCACTGTATAGATAACAAGCAATCTTGCCTTTTTTGGAGGACATCTCCCCACTCTCGAAGCCACCATTTTGCGTGCTTTTCCCTTTAAGGTCTCCCTTCTTAGAATCCTTCTTCTTCTTCCCCTTGGTATTCTCCTGTTGAGCATAGCCTGTCCTTTGCAAAATTGGAGGATCTTGCCTTAGTTTCCTTCATCGGTCATAAGTCCACCAACGCATCAGCAGCCACGATTGCACCAACCACGTCCTTCATATTTTGCCTTCGTAATTTCATTTGCGCCCACGATTGTAACCCAGACAAAAAGTTAAAGAGCTTGTGCTCGTCTGACATGTTTTCAATATCAAATAATAGAGAACTAAAAGACTTAGTATAGTCTCTTACCGAACCTTCTTGTTTCAGTTTCTTCAAGGCATCCCTCGCAAGCCATGAAGTATTTAACGAAAGAAATTGATCATTCAATTCCTTTTTCATGAGCTCCCACATAACCACGAGAGTTCTACCCACATTGATCTCCGCAAAGGTCCTCGTCCTCCACTAGAGCTTGGCATCCCCATCCAAGTACATGGCCATCACATTGACCTTCTCAGTATCAGATACCCCAACAGTCGCAAAGTACTACTCCATATCCCACAAGAAATTTTCCAACACCTTAGAGTCCTGTAAGCCTTCGAACACCCTAAGTTCATGTACCTTCACAGATGAAAGTTGTGGTGTGGAGCTTTCAACTTGATCGACATCTAGCATTGCAATGGTATGCCTCAACACAGTGATCTTGAGCTGGGCCTCCTTTTGTGCCTTCAACAAATTCACCATTTGTTGTTGCAACTGTTAGATTCGCACCTCCAATATCTCAAATCAAGTATTGTGAGATGTGACCTCTTTTTCCCCTTAAGGAATTAACCCAATGAGTGCCTTTACCTTAGTTACTCATTTTGTCCAGTGACCTACTGCCATCCCGAAATTTGGCTCTGATACCAGTTGATACAAAGGTCATCTTGGGACTCAAACTTTCACCGAAGTTGATCACCAATACCCTTTGCACGACAGTCTCACTTAGGTTCGCTTAAGCAAAACTTCAGCCTTCAATAACCCTCGCAGTGTTTACCTCACACACTCAAAGAAACAATGCTATGAAAGCAATAAGAGAATAAAGGCAACAAAGAAACAAGAGAGATACGGTAAAACCAACCTTTATATTACTTTTCCTCAAAAGAATACAAGGAATACTCTCTCTGACTGAATGAGGAGAACAAAATCAAATGAGCTATATATAGGCACTCTAACTTGGAAGCCAAGTTACATTTAAAATTTCACTTAAATTGAACTGCCTAAGATCATGCTAAGATCATGTCTATCTCTATCAGATTACATCACATAGACTAATTGGATGACATCCCCATCCAAATAGGACCCTAACTGATAAGATAGAATCTACAAGATAACAAAAAGATAGAATTTGCATTCAAATAGGAAACTAGCATCCTTATCCTCGAAGATCTCCACTATCTTCAGATGTTGAGTCCCACTGCAACTCTAACTTCTAATTGTCGCCACATCATCCAATATCTCCCCACGATCTCTATCTGCTGATGATGCAGTGTGATCTTGCCAAAGCCCACATAATACACTGGCCTGATCCAATGCTTCCCTCAACAAGTCCGCTAGTCATGGTTCATTCATCTGAGCATAGGCCAAGTCTTTAGTCCATCAAGTCCTTAGCCTAGGTCGAGTCAATCTCCACAAGGTCCAAGACTCTACCAAAATTTGCAACAAGTCCAATCCTACTCGCCCATGTTTGCCTTAGTATTTTCGCATGCCTCCCTCATGCATGTAATCCAGCTAACCTTCTACCTAAGGCGCATCATAAAGGCCGCTGAGAAGTGCCCTGAAGTTTAAGGGTCTAACAAACATCTTAAGACTTATTGCAAGTCATGGAATATTATAATGTTATTTACGGTAATAATGACCTATAATAAACACTTGCTAGATCTCGACTATTCTGGGTATTAAGTAACATCATACGAGTAAGCTATGGATTTAATGTTGACATTGTAATTGATAAATTAGAAAATAGGTTTAGTTTTCTCCATACATTATTATTAGTATAACTCACTTTTTAATTTTATTTAGTGTAGTTAGTTGACAGCTAGTAAGAAACATTTTTTTTTCACATTATGAAATTGTAATTGCCATTTAGTTGTAAGAAATGATTAGTATCTTGGGTTAATTACAAAAAAAGTCTTAAACTTTGATAAATTTTGTAATTATAGTTCGAACGTTAAAAAGTGACAATTAAATGTTCAAATTTTTTATTTTTTTAAATTCTAGACCCATGTTAATGTCTCCATTAACTTTGTTGACATGACTTGTTATGTGTTTCAGAAACTCTAACTATTAATACACGCTAGCCAAAATCAATACAACTAATGAAGATTAATGAAACGGCATCATTCAATCACATAACTAAAATGACGTCATTTAAAAAAAAGAAATCTCTAAATCAATTTGCACTGTTTAATCCCTTAGATCTTCGTTTAATCGCTCAACCCTTCTTTTTCAGTTTTTAATCTACATTGTTCTCCTAACGTCCCAAGTCACTATCACATCATAGCGCACCAACAAATTGAAAACAAAAAGGTGAGGCATTAAACGAAAGGCTAAGGGATTAAACATCGTAAATTGATTTAGGAATTTCATTTTTTTGAAACGACATCATTTTAGTTATGTAATTAAACAATGTCATTTCTTTAATCTTAATTAGTTATGTTTATTTTGACTGACGTGTATTAATAGTTAAGATTTTTGAAACACATGACAAATCACATCAGCAAAGTTAGCGAAAACATTAGAGTCAGGCTAGAATTGAAAAAAATTGAAAGTTTGAACATTTAATTCTCACTTTTTAAAGTTCAGGATATAATTGCAAAATTAATCAAAGTTTGAATTTTTTTTGTAATCAACTCTGGTATCTATATAAGAAACATATTTTGTTAAATTAAGAATAAGTATTACTAATTTTAATTAGCTTTTTACAATACTTCATAAATGGGTTAAAACACTATGTCCATGTGCTTTCATTTCGTCCCGCACAATATTTCATTATTGGACTATCGTGTACTTCACTGAAAATGTATATTAAACGCAAAACACAAGCAAAACCCTTGAAGTCCAAAGAAAAAGACATTAAAAGCTAAAATTAAACCATACACCACACTCTATATGTCAACTATGGACCAATAAAAAAAAGAAACCACGAAGAATAGGTTAAACATGAGGTTTGTGTACAGCGTTTTCAAATCTGAGCAGCAATTATTTACAGATGAAACACAATTTTTCCATGCCGTGTTTGGTCACACTATCTTAAATTACTAGTTTTCTATAAAAAATATATGGTCAAATTTTGGCTCCTGGCCACTGGTTTTGCTATATAAAATTTGTATATTTCTTAATTAATTAACCTAAAGTCCTTTTGATTCATTAATTATTTAATTCGACCCAAATCCCACTTCATTTGCATCAATGATTGTGCCAATGTTCGTAAGATCCTTGAACGTTAAATTTTAACTATGAAACTCAAAATTATTGAGGAGTTATTAATAATTTTTAAAAATTAAAAAATATATTCATAATATATCAAATCATAAGAGTGAGCTAATTTAACTCTAAAACTAAAACACGAAGCTTTAACCTATAATCCGAACCTCGATTTCTTAAATTAACTTCACTATTTCAACCACTCCTGGTAGCCTATAGGTTGTGTATTACTTCTTACGTAGAAATGTCTTATTCATTGGGCATAAATGTAGGGTTTGATTTGTTCTCATAATTTCTTTGTTGACTCTCTTTTTATTATCTTCACTCACTTAATTTCCAACTTGATGACTTTTAACCGATTGTTTACAGTATAATATTTTTGACTAAGTAAAGAATTTTCAATTGAACAATTTTGACTCAAGAGTCATGCCCTCTGTATTTGACTATCTGTAAATTAATTAATAAAGGAGATATTTATACGTGAAGGAAGAAAAATTAGACATTTTCACATTATCAAAATTTGACCATCTTGTGAAATCAACATTGGCAACTCCTGTTCCTCGAAATAGGCAGATCTTTTTTCTAATAAGGGGCCAGATCACATGCACGTTCAGAATGGGAGAACAGAAACAAAGGAACGTTCACGTCATTGCATGGAATTTTGAGACACCGAACGTAGTTTTAAGTAGACACACAAAGGCAAGTTTCTTGTCAAAAACCAAATCATTTTTTTTAACGTTCTTCCAGTGAATGGTCATAGTCTCTTAACTGGTTGCTTATTTTATGTGATCCCAGTCTTGGTCTTCCATGCATTAAATATCTAAGGTTACATTAGATGTGAAATGTCAAATTTGTCTACTTAGTTTTACGTTCACAGAAATCATATATGTATAAAAGAATATTTCGTTAGTCTCTTATTATCTGTGCTTAATCATTCAGACATGACTAGCTTTACAAAAACGACCGGCACTAGACTTGGAAAAGATAAATTTCTAGGTAAGAAATATAAGAAACATCAAATAGTGATAAAAACTGAAGGAGGAGGCAGTGGTTTCGCAAACTTTCCAATTTCATAGTGGACATCTCTAGCACAAATGAAAATAAAAGCAATGAAAAATAAAATAAAATAAGTATCAAAAATTTGATAACGTAGTTCGGCACATCTTACTTACGTCTGCGGGGCCTTCACCCAGCTTAATATTTTCATCGAAGTACAATAGATTACCCAAGGCTTTAGTGAGCCGACACCACTCAACTCTTAACACTGTCTCTCAACCTCACTTCCAGTAAAAGATTTTCACACTCAATAACACGACCGACTCGTGTTAATCTCAACAAAGAATTTTCTCAACAGTATTTGATAATAAAGCTAAGAAATAAACAACTCAAATGATTAAATAATAACCAACATAAACAAAGACAACGCTTGAGATAAAAAAGCAATTTTTCTAAATATGTCCCTTCATCAACGAAAGAACGAGAAATTGTCTACCAAGAATGTTGCTATGAATTTTCGATATAGTCATTGAAACTTTCCGCGTACAACAGTCACAAAATGTCTTAAATCAACAAACATTTCATCACGGAAACGTTAATCCAATAGAGTTGCAACAACCGCGACAACTGTTGAAATTTTTCACATAAAACCAACAACAAAGATAGCAACAAAAAAGAACGAGAGCTTCTGAAATTTTTGCATACCAACACCAAAAACGACAACCACAAAATTATCACTCCATCGACGATGAACAGCCCAATAAAATCATGCAAACGCCATAGAAAAAACCAATTATCAAAATCCTCACACTAGACACCAAAGAAGCTCTTAATGGTCGCTCAAAACAGAAGAAAACGCAGCTACCAAATCACACACACTGTCAATAATAAACTTTCCAACAAAGTCATGAAAACCTTGACAAAAAATTGCAGCACCAAATCAGGATTCAATTCCCATGAAATCAGTTCAAAAAATTAAACAAACACAGCTCAAAATTTCAGAAATCATGCAACCAATAAAATACGAAGGAACATAGAGTCATGCACACACCTAACTACAAATTTCACACACTACCATTCAGCCCACTCACTCACCTAATCTTCATACATTCAAAATCAATTCATCATTAATCCAGTTGAAGTCACGTGAGTGTTATAACAGAGAAATTTACAACAGTATGCCTATTTTCCTCACCCACAACAAAGGCCCAAAAACCATACAAAAACTCTTGCCATACCACTGAAAATTCCAATAAACCACGTAATACACCACAGTCCTAATGTATATATACACTCTAACTTAAAGATAGAGTTCTATCACCCTTAAACTATTATTCCAAAAATTCATTATACTTCTTATCAAGATATATATTAATTAAGGATAGGACTCTGTAGAAGACTTTTTGAATCCAAGTTATTATCTAATTAATATCTTATATGTCCAATTAATAAATAAGATATCAAAATTAAATAAAAAGATATATAATACATATCTTAACAAATAGAAACAATTTAAATAAGAGTTTTAAAATTCTACCTTAATTAATACGGAAATTAGCATATAAAGGAGAGTTGCATGCTAGATTCTTACTTGGAACGAGGGAATAAATCCAAGATATGGGTTTGATGGGATCACAGATTCTGATAACTTTGTCCCGTTGAAGAGTATATGAAGCCAAGAGTACTCCAAACGAGAAGACAAGACAAGAAAGTTCCTTCTGGTTCTGATGCTTTAATAAAATATCGTTCTTTTCTGAAAGTGAAGTTGTTGAAATGAGAGTTATGTATACATTTAAGAGAAGAAAATAGTATGAAATAATTAAATAATTATATTCTCAAATAATTAATCAGATTTTATGTGTTTTAAATAATTAAAATATTCACATTAATTAATCTTATACGAGGACTGTTTATCTCTTTTCTTTTAATATTTTTAAGTTTAAAAAACTGGAATAAAATATCTCGCTTAATTCTTTTCCATATTTATATTTATAATGATCTAAATATTTATCTTTCAACTATAATAAACAAGTTTGATACGTTTTGTAGAATTTATAATACTTTTTTTTTCTCATAAGGTTCAAAGAACCAACCAAACTAGATTACAAAAATGTTATAATCAAACTTTATGAACCTTATCACCTTGCCGAATTAGATATGAAGCCCTAAAACTTCAAATTCTTCGTTCTACCATTGACATTAGTCTTCTTAAAACCTCTCATCTTCTTTATTGGCTACTTGGCAGTAGAGTTGGTATTTTCACACGTCTAAAATTAAAAAATAAAATTCAAAATTTAAACTATAATCCAAATTTTGAAAAATATATAAACGTCAATTACATCTCAAATCAAACTCAAGTATAATCAAAAGATTTGGGGAAATACTCAAAGCCTTACCTATAGTTATTGGCAATGCTTTAAAAACCTACCTGAAAGTTAAACTGGTAAGACAAGAGGTTTAAGGAAGTTCAACTGATATTAGAAGGTCGTAAAATTGACTAATAATTAAATAAAATTAAAGATTTTGAAATATCACCTATCAAAAAATTTGAAGTTTAATTAAAAAAAGTATTTGTTAAATAAAAATTAATTGATTTATTAATTTATAAAAATTGATCAATTAATTAATAATTTGATCAGTTTTTAACAATAAGGATCATTAAAATAAATTTAATAGAAATATTAAAAACTGAACTGAAAAATTAAAATGTTCAAAATTTTTACTGTTAAATTGACTGAACCAGTTGAATTTTTTTTATTTTGTGAGCAATTAGTGGTATCTTTCTCAAATGGAAATGGAAATTGTATTAAATTGTAATTTAATTTAATTTATTTAGTAGGTTTATAGGGAAAAGGAACCTGTTATTTACAGGGTTGAAGAGACTACCACGTTCTTGGCATTGTCAATAAAGTACTACTCGACACAATTTCCAGTCAGGCGGGCAGACGACAACGATAGCTCAGTTTTGAACAATGCATCCTGAAATTTAACTCTCATTGTCTTAATCATACGTGTAGTATATGCTTAAACTACTAGTCTTGCTAATATTCTACCTTTATTTGTATTAAAACTATACATAAATAGACATTACATCTAAAAGAAATATATATTTCAAACCATATCATATCCCTTTTCTTTAACACGTTACCTATAAGTTCGGTACTTAATCATCATAATTTTGAAACTTAGTTGTTAAGAAAATTAAGGACAAATACATAAGATGTTGCAAATTTATTGTTTTGATCAAAACCAGACCTTAAGTTTCAAAAGATAAGTCAAATGTAGCTCTGGCGTGCCTACCTTCATCGCATAGATGGAGTCTTGGTCGAGAGTTTTGACTTTTGAGGATGTCATAAGTTTATGGAATTTCAATGATTACAAAAATGTTAAAATTTTAAAAATATACACTAAAATTTTAATTTTTCATCCCAATTTTAATCATATGATATATAATATATGGCACACAATTTTCTGGTACATGTCATGAGACGTCAGCCAATGAATTGGACACTATAATAGTTTAATGGCCACAAGAAATCCAAAAACCAGCGATGGTGATTGGTGAAGTCTTCAAGTTCGGTGCGATCCATAGCAATGTATACAGAATCGAGCTGATGGAGACAAAAACTCTTTGTATGCTCTTGTATGGGTATCTGAAAAGGAAAAAGACCTACTCCTGAGTCCTGATGCCTTATAGTTTCAAGACAAAAGTTTTGGTTCCAATATTTTGCATGTACACAAGAAGATTGTAAGTTTGCAACTCTATTTATTATTACTTTTCTTAGGAGGATTACGTCATCACGTATTTAAACATATTTTATGGAGATATTGTATTTATTTATTTTTAATTTAAAAATAATTTATCTTTAAATTATCAATTTTTGGAGATTTCTGAAATTTTTTCTAATAGAATCATTCTTTTAATTTTGTTCACTACCCTCAAACAAAATTTTATTAATCTATGTACAAGAATGTTTAATGAGACAACCTTAAAAATGTGAATCAATTACGCTCTATATTTTAAAACTCGAACAGAAAATTAAACCGATAAATTAAGAGATTTAATATTTTAAAATTTCGACCTATATCAGACTTTCATAAAATATTAAATATTGAATAAAATTATAAAATTTGAAATATGATTAAATGAGATTGTCTTTACTCATTAAATAATTTAAAGTTTAATTAAAAAAGAAAATATTAAATGAAAATTAATTGATTTATAAATATTTATAAAAATTGAATAACCGACTAATTAACTAATAAATTGGTCGATTCTTAACAATAAGGTTATTAAAATAAATCAAACTGAAAAATAAAATATGAATTAGATTAAGATTTTTACAGTTGAACTAGCTGAATGAGTTATGTTTTTTAATCATTGATTATAATGATTAATTTAGGTATTTATGCACTAAATTAAGCATAAATTTATCTAAAATATAATTAAGAGTGACAAGTGGCGTGTTTTATTGATTCTAATGATGTTAAATTTCAGTACTCATATTGTTTCTTTAAAAGGAAACATTTAGTATAGGATGCCTTGGCTTTCGTAAGGTAAGAAAATGAATTAATAAATTTAAATGCATATTAATTGAGTTAAAAAATACTTACTATTAAAAGAGTGAAATTAAAATAAAATTTTATACTCTACTTCCAACAATAAAATTGTTGGAATTCATAGTTTCAAAATTTATTTTAAAAGCACAATTATTAGAAAGATATTTCATATTTATTTTTTAAAAATAAAGATTACTCTTTTTGTATCTATTAGCTAACAAATATTCTTTTTTTTCTCTAACTATGTAATATGATTAATTCCAAATATTAATTATTTTTAAACAAAGTATACATATTTACCTATGAACTCATTCAAGTGGAATTTGAGCATAAGATTAATCCCATTGACTAATTGACATAAAACTTCAAGTATGTTTAGCATTAACAAATTAATTAATCACTTAAATATGTAAAATTTGGGAGTAAAAGATGTATATAAGTTATAGACTGGGGCCTAGTCATCACGTACCAAGCAGTAAATTTTATCTTTTGAGTATGTTACCTATTGGTAAAGATTTGAATTACTCTAAACCTTTGAATTTGTCATAAAACAATCAATTAAATTAATGCTAAATTAAATTCAGTTCAATATAAGCTAGAATATATCAATTTCACCAAAAATCGGAAACTTGTCAGTTCTGAATAGACAACCACCAGATTTGATCAACCTAACAAAAATTTAAGGAGACAAGTGAACCATTTCTTCTTACGTGAACATCCAAAGGTGCCTATTTTTTGGTACTTTCATATTGCTTCTATAAGTTGAATTACTCGGTTTATGATCTAATAAGGTGTTTTAATTTTGTATTATTTGATTTTGTTTACATATTTATGTAAACTTTATATAAATGTGTAGATAAAATTTAATAAAATATGGTAAGAATTGATTAATTTGAACAAAATATCTTATCTTTTCTTATTTACTAAACACGGTGTTGAAGAACTTTGTCCGTGTCTAAACATTGGTACTAAATTTTTGTATATGACCAATTGACTTTATTTGACTATTGTCTTTGAAACATTATAACTTACGAACCAAGCCATACCATATAATTTGAGATTTGAAACTTGAAAAATTAAAAAGAAAATTAAAATTGATGTAAAATTTAATCAAATTAGATCGATAGAAATTTAATCGAATGATATCAATCTATATGATATATATAATTTTTATGAAATAGAATTTAATATAATCATTTAAATTCTATTAAAAAAGACAATCACTAAAATCAATAACTTGTATATATGTGAATAAAAACACCACTTTTCTCTTTCTTTCTTTTTTCGTAATTTTCGGTAGATGTTGAATTGAAAATCTGAATTGTAGTGAAGAAACTAAGCGACAGGTCATCTTGCCAAGTGCACCTCAGCGACTTTTTCGATGTAGTTAAATTTGATTGCCATAGTTCTCAAATACGTTTCAAATTTTTTGATCAATGAGCTGACTCGTACGTCAAGCTTAGGTATTTAATGGTTAAGTCCAACCTTAGGCTAACTTAGAATCTCGATTATTCTAAATAAGACTGTATGGTTTTGTTTAAAATAGTTAGACTTCGGTTTAACTTAGGTTTAATTAGTTTAGACTCGAATTTAATTAAATTTTTAAAAAATTAACATGAATAATCGGTGAGTAGGCCCATTGCTATCCTACTTAAATCGAGTAATTTTTATAATTTTTTAACAAATTTTTTAAATTTATTAAAGTAGCTGTACAGTGTATTTGAGTGTTTACTTAATATGTATATTCAGAAAATAATATTTATAAATTTTTTTATACAAAACAAATTTAGTTGAAATTTGGTATAATTTCACTAAAAATTTTAAATTTGATTAATTATATTAAATTATCCTTATAAAATTAAAAATTTTCTCAATTAATAAAAAATGTTCTTTACAAAGTATACATTACTCAAAAACATCGTATCTCACTTCAATAACAAATTTATGACAAAAGTTTAGAAATTACAATTATGTTAATTGCATATAGTTTAAATTTAATAAATTTACACAATAAATTGTAAATAAGTCAAATATAGAAATGAATTTACTTATTTATTAAATGATTAAATTTTTCTATATATCTTATTAATAAAAAAATGTGAAAGTCCATTTTCTTGTTCCCTTGATTTTTTTTTTTTGAAAAAAGGCGAAAGCAAAATTATATATGTAAAAAGGAAAAACATTATTGAAATATCCTTTTTTTAAATTATTGTTTATGATTTTTGTTACACATCCGCGCAGGCAGATTCTTACCATTGCGTATTATAAAGTTGGTTGTTGTCCTCGTCTCTAATCTTACATTGTTCTTGTGTCTCTCCCTCTGTCCCTCTCACTTAGCTATGGCGGTCTCGAGCTCTCTCTCCATAGCGAACCAATCTCTATCTCCATTCCTGTCAGCCCCAAGAGCCAGCTTTAGTTGCAGGAGAAAGGTACAAGTTAAACGGCTTCATTTCGTTAACGAATCAATAGTTTACGTTCTGTGTTTGAACAATTGCTTAGTTGTTCTTGCAAGATACAATTTTGATTGCTTTTTCCACTTCGAAATCGGTTCTTTTTGTTGTTAAGGAGGGTTTAAGAGTGCCATTTTGGTGTTTGGTGATATGGGTTGGTTTCGTGATCGTGTTTTGATGGTTTTGTGTTGGTGGTGGTTGTGTGTTTCAGTTCTGTGTACGAGCATCTGCCGCTAGTAAAGATGACGATGAAGGGAAAATAATGATAAAGAAGGAGAAAGATGGATGGAAAATTGATTTCTCAGGAGAAAAACCAGGCACTCCATTGTTGGACACGGTCAATTACCCAGTTCACATGAAGAACATGTCGACGCAGGTAAACTCCACATACACAGGCATCTGATATTGTTAAATATGATCAGAACAGTCATTTGTAAGTTTCTGTAATATTATCGAATTAAAACTAGGTGGACGGCTTTTGTTTTTACTGTGTATTTGTTTGCTTTTGGCTATTCTGCAATGACTTTAGTTTCTTTTTTGTTTATTGTTATCGACAACTTACAGGATCTTGAGCAACTAGCAGCAGAGCTAAGAGCAGATATTGTGTATACTGTGTCTAAAACAGGAGGGCATCTTAGTGCAAGCTTAGGAGTCGTGGAACTGGCAGTAGCTTTGCATCATGTATTTAACACCCCTGAAGACAGAATTGTATGGGATGTTGGTCATCAGGTACAAAAACAGAATGATGAGCGAGTCTCTAATGTTTAATCTATTGGAGATACCGTTACATATGATTCAGTGATTGTTGAAATTTGCAGACATACCCACACAAAATTCTGACAGGCAGAAGGTCTAAGATGCATACCATCAGAAAAACTTCAGGGCTCGCAGGTTTTCCCAAAAGGGATGAGAGTGTTTATGATGCTTTTGGTGCAGGACATAGTTCTACAAGCATATCTGCTGGCCTTGGTACGTGTGTAGCTCATATTACCAGTTGTCATTCCATTAATCAATACTCACTCATATTGGTTAAACTTGTAGATCAAAATTATGCTGCCTGTTAAAAATAATGTTTTGAATCTGATTAGGCTTTTGCTTCATTGAAAATGAAAAATTTTAGGCATGGCCGTTGGGAGAGACATTTTAGGAAAGAATAACAATGTCATTTCTGTGATTGGAGATGGAGCTATGACAGCAGGACAAGCATATGAAGCCATGAATAATGCAGGATTCCTTGATGCTAATCTGATTATTATATTGAACGACAATAAACAAGTATCTTTGCCTACTGCTACTGTTGATGGCCCTGCAAAACCAGTTGGAGCACTTAGTAGTACTTTAAGCAAGCTCCAAGCAAGCACCAAATTCCGTAAACTTCGTGAAGCTGCCAAAGTAACTTCTTAGTTTCTATATGTATATGTTGCAATTGTCAAGTTTCAATTGGCAAGCATCTGACTTCTTGTTTTATCTGTTCAAGAGCATAACAAAGCAAATTGGTGGACAAACACATGAAGTTGCAGCCAAGGTGGATGAATATGCTAGAGGACTAATTAGTGCTTCTGGATCAACTCTCTTTGAGGAGCTTGGGTTGTATTATATTGGTCCAGTAGATGGGCACAACGTTGAAGATCTAGTAACCATATTTCAAAAGGTGAAATCAATGCCTGCACCAGGACCAGTTCTCATCCACATCGTGACAGAGAAAGGGAAGGGCTACCCCCCAGCTGAGGAAGCTGCTGATAAGATGCATGGTAAGCTTGTAATACCAAATTCAATCTTTTATTATTAGTTATTGAGAAGATCCTAATTGTGTTGTATGTTCAGGAGTTGTCAAGTTTGATGTTAAAACAGGGCAGCAGTTTAAAACAAAATCTCCTACACGATCTTACACTCAGTACTTTGCTGATGCTTTGATCAAAGAAGCTGAAGTAGACAACAAGATTGTGGCCATTCATGCAGCAATGGGTGGTGGGACTGGTTTAAATTACTTCCAGAAGAGATTTCCTGATCGCTGCTTTGATGTTGGCATTGCCGAGCAACATGCTGTTACATTTGCAGCTGGTTTAGCCACAGAAGGCTTGAAGCCATTCTGTGCCATCTACTCATCATTCCTGCAAAGAGGGTATGATCAGGTGAGAAATGAAAGTAAATAGTTTGAAGTCAATGCCTCATTGCAATGCTTTTTACTAACAATTTTTGCAAAAAAGGTGGTACATGATGTAGATCTTCAGAAGTTACCAGTCCGCTTTGCAATGGATCGATCTGGTTTGGTTGGTGCAGATGGACCTACACACTGTGGAGCATTTGATATAGCATACATGGCTTGTTTGCCCAATATGGTGGTCATGGCTCCATCTGATGAGGCTGAGCTGATGCACATGGTTGCCACGGCAGCAGCCATAGATGACAGGCCAAGCTGCTTCAGGTTCCCAAGAGGCAATGGAATTGGAGCAACTCTGCCTCCTAATAATAAAGGAACCCCGCTCGAGGTGAGCATGAACTATCAAGTGACACATTTTTCACACGAGAAAAAAACAGAACCTTGATTTCCCATTTTCTATTTTGTGGTTAGATTGGAAAAGGAAGGGTACTAATGGAGGGCAACAGAGTCGCCATTTTGGGTTATGGCTCAATAGTTCAACAATGTGTAGAAGCTGCAAGCATACTCAGAACCCGTGATGTTTATGTGACTGTGGCTGATGCAAGATTTTGCAAGCCTTTAGATACAGATCTTATCAGACAATTGGCTAATGAGCACGAATTCTTAATTACTGTGGAAGAAGGCTCCGTAGGAGGTTTTGGCTCCCATGTGTCCCATTTCCTGAGTTTATCTGGTATTCTGGATGGACCCCTTAAGGTACCTTATCTTTTAAGATGGACTCATACATTGTTACTTCTTGTTCGTTTTTGCCTTCTCATCTCATTCTGATCTGTGAGAGTTTTGTCTGCAGTTGAGATCAATGGTTCTTCCAGATAGATATATTGACCATGGGTCACCTCAAGATCAACTTCATGAAGCTGGGCTGTCTTCAAAGCATATCACAGCAACTGTCTTATCTCTTATGGGGAGGCCAAAAGAAGCTCTTCAATTCAAGTGAGCTGAAAACGAATCACACACCATGGTTATAAAACATCCCAGATTTAGTTACACCAAATGATTCGTTCAATCAAGAACAAAATGGTGTCTGTATATTCTCTTGTTCTATTTGTAACATCATATTAGACATGAAATAACAGTGGAGATCACAAAGAATATTGCCTCAAAATACTTATCAACTGTCCTGTGTCCATCTGCTTCTCCGATAAAAAACGACAAAATTTGGCCATTCTGAGGAACTCATCATTGTCCGTATGATAGGCAACAGCTAGGCCGTAATGTAACAAAAGATTAAAAAAGAGATGTTGGAAGGGGCTTAGGAAGCGATGCATACCATCACACCAACACGGATGAGGCAAGGCAACATCAATCCACAAACTCTAAGAAAGTGCTAACCTTATACATCAATGGCTACTACATCAGGACAAATTCATCAAACTTCACCGAATTCCACGAAAATCCAAGAAATCTGATTGTGTTCTGTTGGTCTTGTAGTTGAACTTCCTTTGACAAGGCTAGAGCTCCATTCTCAAGATTTTTGTCTCATTCCCCAGCAATGTCTGAAACATAGATATCACAGCAGGCACAGAACAGCGGAATTTCCTTCCTCAGTAATCAATATCTCTGGATGTGTTGCTCGGAACAACCTTACACAGAGGGGAACATGACCTTAGTCACCTAAAGTCTTATCTTTGTTATCTTTTGTTGCATATGCAAACCAGGCAACTTCTGCACTCCAATTATTTCACCTTAAGCTAACGCTCACTATCAAGCTACGTCAACAGCATCAGTTGCTCTTTGAACACCATCATAGCTCGTCTCTGGCGGCAACGAACCGTAAAATTAAAAGTGAACTAGATGCTGCTTTCATGGTAGTTTCTACTACCTCCATGGTTACTCTTATCTTCAAACTGCCATATTTTCACTATTCGGAAGTCTCTTTGGTTCTGTTAGACTTGGTATCTACCGCAGCAATGGAACATGTTACCTTCTCAACCCCCTTTCTTTGAAAATCCACAAACGACGACTTATGTTGTCCTTGTCATTTGAAAAAAGAGGATGAAGCCACTTGCATGAGGAGATCCTGACCCTCGATGAAAAAACGCTACAGAAAGACTCAATCAACATGTATTCATCGTTGAAAATGCCTTTCATGGCTGATGGGATGTGCGATGAACAAACGAGAAAACGACTCTTTTAGGCAATTCATCAAACAGTTTTGACCCTACAACAATCATGCACACATGCTCTTAGTATGTAATGTCGATAGGCAACTAACAAGTACCCTGAAAAAATTGAGTTCGAACTTCGAAGGTTTGAGGTAACGATGAGCGAATCACCGAGGGTAAGAACATCTTGATGGTCGTTAAGCGAAAGGCTTCAAAGTTCAAACAGCTTGGCGAAGTTGGTTTAGAACCTGTTTGAACGAGCTTTTATTATTAGTAGTGTTTTTTTAAAAAGAGCTTTTTAAAAAAGTTAGTTGATTGTTTAGCTGTTAATTAAAAAAATATTTTTTAAAAGAGCTTGTTTGGCAATATAAAAATAAAAAATATTGTTATTAATTTTAATTATATTTTATTTTATAATAAAATTATTTATGCTAAATAATATTTAAAGTATACTAAACAATATGCAAAGTACAATAT
>JANZLC010000202.1:2924809-2941517 GCA_026413385.1 Erythroxylum gracilipes | reverse complement strand
AATTGTGAATCTTATTGAGGAATTGAAAATGAATATGAATTTTAAGTCCGAATAGGAAAAATGTTACTTTGTGATTGAAATGAAAAGGTTGTGTACCCGATAAAGATGATTGAGCAAAGATGTGGTTAGAGAGAGCATGAGTAACAACCTAAGCTATACGTCCAAAGAGGGATAAGTCGAAACCACATTTAGCGACTAAGAATGTAGAACCAAGTGACTAAATGCTTGAATTGCCAATAGTTTTAAATGTTGAGGATATGTTTAGAGCCGATATTTTGGAGTTCATAGGAACATGAGATAAATGTATAGTTCAAAGTGACTTTAAGCATAATAATAGTTATCATAGTGATATCATTAGAATATTGTATGAGGCATAATATGACAAAAAGAGTCGTTCGCCCTTACACTGAATGAAGAGGGCCTAAAAATAGTTAAAAGTCATAATAGATTTAAGATAATGTTGATGAGTGAAACGGATCTGTAATAGAAATTAAGTGATTTAAGAAAGATAAAAGAGTTATATGGATCAACATCGAAGATATGGAATATAGTGAGATGGAAATAAGAGTTAAGTGTATTAACACTAAAGAGATGAGAATTATCAAGCGAAAGATGAAATGTCTCCGAGAGTATCACCTTGCCAAGGTATGCTCAGGTTAGGAAAAAGGATAAGCTAAACCTAATATGAAATGGTCTGTACGGAATTATTATGAGTTAGTATTACCAATGAAAGATGTTTCAGATTTACATTATGTTACATGGATATGTTTAAGAAATATCATTATGATCTGATATATGTGTTATTGATACCATAAGTGAAATTTTGGGTAATCTTGGACATATTGAGAAACCAACTAAGATAGTGTGAATGACTAAATGAGTGGTTTAAGTACCTAGTGAGTCTTTGGACTAAGGTCATTTGGAAGAGATTATTTGAGTGATGAAGTTAAGCAGGAAACGGAGGAGTACATGAGGAAACAATACCCTGCCTTTTTTATTAATCAGATAGGAATTTCGAGGACGAAATTTATTAGGGGGAATTGTAACATCCCTTTCTCATACTAAGGGGTAGAACCCTATATTTGTGTAATTGAGAAAACAACAATGAGAGATTTCAAAAATGCATTTTCATGCTCATGCATATTGTCAGCATACACATATGCGAATTTGAATTTTTGCAGACATTAAAAATTGTATATGCATTCATTGACATTATGGGTATAATTGAATTGTAATGTGATATTATTGAGAATTGGGGTTTAGTTGTGTTGAAAATTAAGTTGGGGTGTATATTACCAGATTTAAAATTTTTGGTGAAATTTAGGAAATTTTTAGAAATTTTAAGGGTATATTGGACTAGGAAAAATGCCAAGTGGTAGAATAATTGATGAATAGTAATAGAAATAAATGTCAGATGGCAGTAGAAATTTTAATATGTGACATTAAGATTGAATGTCAAGTGTCAATGAAAATTTGGGAGAAAATTGGAGACAATGGACTACTAGATTAAAAGACCAAGAAGGGACCATGAGAAAGTGACTTGTCACTTGCCACTCCAATTGTTTTAAATCATAATATTCACTTGCTATTTTCTCTTATTTTCGTTAGCTTCATTTCTTCATCTTCTTCATTTACTTTCTTCTTCACTTACGACATCCTACCCTTACCCTCTCATGTTGACGTTTGTTTAACTCTTTCACCTTGCTTCTTCAAGATTCAATGTCTCCTTCTTCTTGTTGCTAAAAGACCCAACATATTCCACCTTAAAAATGTGAAGATCGTGTATGTTGACGGAGCTAGGGTTCCACAATGATTTTAAGGAGCATTGAACATAAACAAGTAAGTATAAGCATTAACCCTTTTTGATTTATTAAATGAAGCATATTTAGTGATGGTTAGAAGTGAAAATGAAGTTGAATATGTGTAGGAAGTTGTTAATGAATGATATAGGCAAATGTTCTCTTTTTGGAATTATTGATAAAAGATAGATCATGAATTGGTTTGTGAAGGATATTGAGTTGACATGGAGTTGAAATTAAGTAGAAAAGATGGTTTATGTTTAAGATGGGTTATATAAGAAAGGTTGAAGGTTAAAATCTGGAAAAAAATAGGAAGACGAGTCGAGTTTCTGCGGAAGTTCGCCATGGCCAACTCTTTGGTTCGCCGCGGTGAAGTCCCCATTCTTCTCTGTGGCCAACTCTGTGGTTTGCTGCAGCCAATATTGAAAAAAATCAAATTTCTCTGTGGCCGCGACCAACTTTCTAGTTCGCCGCGACGAAGTTTTTCATACACAACTTGAATATGCTTTGGCATTTTGGGCATAAATTTTTCTTTAGTTATCCCAATGGAGTGATTTTTTGGTTTGGAGTAAACTAGAGACATAAGGATACAAATTGTTTGAAGAAATTGAGTCTAAATTCCACCTCTAAGAATTTAAATTTTTGGATGGAAGTTAAGCACAAAATGTTGTTCTGGTGTAAGAATATTCCAAAAATGTTTGGAGTATAACTTTCAGATTATTGAACCAAATTGAATGATTTTGGTGTCATTAGAAACTTAAGATAATGGGGAAAACTTTTCTAGAATAAAGTGTTATCAAATTACTTCATTTATCTAATCAAAATTATCATGGAAAGTTGACCCAAAAGTTTGAAATTTTGGAGGTGAAATTGGAACGAATGAGAGTTTGGAGATAATGTTAGAATAACATTAGTGAATGAATTGTTGGTATTAAAGTGCCAAGTACATGTGTATAATGGAAAAGAAGAGGTTCATATGATTGTAGTTGTGATTCAAAGGAAATGAGCAATGGGTATTAAATAAAAGTGAATGAGATTTGGTTATCGTGAGAGCAAATAATGCTAGAAATGAAATGACAAGTAATTGAATTATGAATTTTGTTTCTAATAGTTTTATTAAGGTGTAACCTAAGTAAAAATTATACTTAGGTGAGTTTTGAAATGTGATTGATAATGTGACAAAAATAATGAAAAGATACCCGGGATTATCATTAAGCATGCATTGTATATATCCCATATTTGTGCATAAACGAATACTTATAATTGTGCAATTATTAATGTGTGTGCAACATGTGTATTGCATAATTTTGGATGTGTAGGATAAACTTCCGCATTCAGATGTTTTCAGAATTAGAAGCAAATACTAATATGGAGTGTACTGTGAGTAGACCTAGATGGTCTCATTTCAATGTTTGTTTTGTTTGAATTTTTGTATTAATTTGACTACTGAATGATCAAATGAATGTGTCTTGATTGTTGATTCCGAACAATGAAGAAGGTCTGATGATTGTGATGTTTTGTTTGGATATTGAAGTCCTACTTGTATGTGAATAAGATGAAATAAGTGTACATAATATGATTGTTAAATGTCGGACCACGGTCCGATGATAAATGTGTTTTAAATGTGCATTTGCATATGAATGAAAGTGTGATTAACTTTAATGTTGAATGCCGGACTAAGGTCTGATGATATGTGAATGTGAGTGAATGAGAATATGCAATTGTAATTGATGCATTCCATTTCATGAATGCATGAAACATAATGACAGTTGTGACTAGAGGAGCCACCAATCAGAACTTAAAGCTCAAAGTGTGAAAAAGAGCCTCGAGCTCAAAAGTGATTAGGAGCCTAAGGCTCACTATGTAAAATGAGCCTTGTATCCCCATCAGATAAGGGACAATTAGTAATGAGCGCGATATCCAATGAATACGAGACAGTTTAGGCACTCGGTCACAACAAAGTAACAAATGAAAAGTGGGTCTTATATGCACTGCATAGGCATAATATGAATGATTAAATTGTATTGAATGTGAAATGAGAAATGATGTGAATGTGAATGATGTGTTATGTGATTGGGTAAGCCATCGATGATGGTCTCTCATTGAGTTCGTAAAACTCACCCACAATTTGCAAATATTTTTCAGGATCAGAAGAATACCCCGTTGGGCAAACGGGAGTATCCCTACAGCATACAAGTAAGGGATAGAGGTCGAGATCAGTTCGTATCTGCATTGTATTTCTTTATTTTTTGTACTGAATTATATATTATGCAATTTTTATATCAAATTATGTATTCCGAAAGTTTTGAAAATTGTGTATATGATTTATGTTGTAATGTCAAGACATTATGACTAAAGTGTTGTGTATTTGTTAAAGGACCCAAATGACTATTGAAAATTTTGTTGATTGTATTGTTATGATTGAAAAAGTTTATGAATAAAGTGGGCTCGAATTGATTATAATTTCTACATATTTTGATTGTATTAAAAAAAGAAAAAAAAATTGTACAAAGTTTTGACTGATTTAGTGCTCTAGCATGCCATCCTTGCGGGACACGGATTCGGATATCACCCATGTCGGGTACGTGCTTTGTGGGAGTGGGTTGCTATAAAAAAGGTAAAGTAAATTGAGCGTATCAAATTCTCCCATACTTAGCTCTTGCTCGTCCTCGAGTAAGGAAGGAAAAATAACCAACTATTAAACCCATGACTCAAAGTAAAATAAAAAACACACAAAAGAAAACTAACTGGAAAACCACTTAAGCATTAATTCTTTCTTCTAATCTCCATTCAACATCAAAGAACCAAAGCATTATAAACAAAAATTTAGTCAAGAATGAGAAAAGTATAAAAATCATGAGCTAGTTCACATACAATCTTAAAATTAACTTAGCAGTAGGGATTTAAGAGAGATACAAGTTATGCCAAGATAGTATGTCCTCTCATTATAATGCACTCCAACACTCAATTGTTTAGGCTATATGTATACACTCAAATTCAATCAATGTACATGTTCTACCATAAGCTTGCCATTCAACCACATCTCCACCACTAAAAATTACATGCAATGCATAAATCAAAAGGACTTATAATTAGGTTGTAATAGGGCTGAGGTAGAGGTGAGGTAAAAGAAAGTCAAGAAAAAGTTAATAACTAAAGGAAGCAGAGCATCAAAGATAATAATGAACTCGTACACGTGCACTTATACAAATTCATCTAGCATTAAAGTATAAACTCATAACTCCTTTTGAATTCAAGTTCCCAAGACATAGAAATCATTCACAACACAATGGAACAACTTTTCTTCCTTTCTTTTCTACTAGGCTATATTTGGCCTTCACTTTTTCTTTTTTTAAAAAAATTCTTAGCATGAGGGATTGACTATGAGAGCATGTTATGTTGATTTAGTAGTGTTTACCTGTGTGAGCTTTTGAGCCTTCAACTTGATTTTTAATGTGTAATTCTTTTAATGTAACAATTCTCTAGAACTTGCCTTAAACCTACTTGAGACCAAGATTTCAGAATTTTTGGCCTTATGGATCTTGAGATAAAAATTCCCAAAAAAGTGAAGGTCAAATTTACCAAAAACATAAAAATGTGTTAATTCCAACCCTTTTACTTCCTTTTTATATTTTATGCATCTATAACTCTCTTAAACACAAAACAAGATAAATAAGGTATAGATAGACATAAAATACAAACAAAAGACTAAGAGTAAGGTACTAAAAAGGTAAAGTAAATTGAGTGTATCAAAATCCCAAGAGATTGGAGCTCGTTTTAGCCTCAAAAACTGCTTCGAAACATTAGATGAAACTGAAATCAGGTATTCCTCATTTCGTTTATTTTAAACCCTTTCATGAATGAGATGGGACATGTAATAAGGTCTATTCTACGTGTTATACATGGTATCAGAGCAGTTACGTGATCGGATTGCCATAAATTAAGGTTTTTGGTTTTCATTCATTATAGTTTTCATCAGTTTTTGATTCATTTTTAGGTTGTTTTGCATATATGATTACGTGAAAGTGGTATACATAAGGCTAGCTATAAAAAACAAGTCAAAATGGGCCAAAAAGAGCGAAAATTTGATCCTGGGTTGTCGAAAATCACCCTCCCTATCGGAGGGTGATACACGACGCAGAGGCGGTACAGATGGTGCATGCATTGCACGCACCAATTGCGTGCCATCAAGTGGCTCCACACGTTAAAGGGCACGTACGTGTGCTCTCTCATGAGCATGGAACAGATTTTGACACGTGGATGGACAGGATGGGAACATGTGTCGGCGCGTGCATACAGTACAGGCGTGTATGCATGTGGGCAGCGCGTGTTGTGCTAACGTCAGCTATACAGTGATGCTGACGTCAGCACTTTTAAAAAAAGAAATTTTCATAATTCTCGTAAAGGTACCTCGGGTCCTTTTAGGTCAGTTTCTGAGTTGGGGAATTTTTAAAGTGAATTTTTTCAATTTTCTAGATTATGACATTGGTAATTGAATTTCGGAAAAGGTTTTAAAGCTTTTTAAAGCTAATTTTGAGTATATTTTCATGTTCCAAATCACACATAAAAGAGACACTTAAGGTTTCGTGTCTCGTGTCTCGTGTGGTAGGTTTGATATTCGAAAAAGTACGATAGTCACTCTCATTGAGTTTTTTATATATAAAAGTCTCAAATAAAGTTTAAAAACGATGTTTTTCAGCATCAGTATGTGATTATTTAATTGTGAATCTAGTTTTTACATTTATAATCGATTTTCACATACATTATGCCCATACAGAATGTGAGGATGACGTAAAGATGTATCCTTTGTGCTTGTGGTTTTTTTTAGTACTGGTAAGATTGTAGTCACCACAGTAGCCTTTCAAGTCAGTATTTGGGGCATGTATGTTAGGGGATGTATCTTTTCATGTTTGGTTATTCTGCCCACAGGTGTTAACCTTATATGAGATTTTGAGATATACATAAAGGCATTAGATGGAGGAAAGCCACTACTTAAATAATTTATTCACCCATAGGTGGTAGTGTCATTATAGTTGATGGTTTGTATTCTGATCTATTTTATGTTGAGGTCTAATTGCATATATTATGTATTCAACCCACAGGTGTTTTATAATATGTGCGATAGGATTTTCTGTATAGATACTGTTATCGTTGTTCTCCTGCATTTAAATTGATGTTTACATTATCTTTTTTATTATACAGTCACCTTTTCTATAAACAGCAATGCTGTCATGACTGAGACCTTAAATGGTTTCAATTTCAAAAAGAGGAAGAAGGATATAGAGTTTGCACTGCAGATGGCTAACGTAAGTATGACGATGCACATCGAGAGACCTTCTCCACTTATAGATATCAGCTCAGAAGCTGATAAAGCTGCTATGGCTATCTAGTAGCAATCAAATAGGATGTACTATTTGACCATCAAGAGGTCGATTCCAAATCATCTGCTAAGTGGATTACCGAATACGACCATAGCGAAGGAGTTTATGGATGGCATTTCCTAGAGATACAAGGTGCCTTCTCATGCAAAGCAGATCACCTTGATTAAGAAGCTATTCTCCATGAAGTATACAGGAGAAGGAGGCGCTCGAGAGTACATTATCAGGATGTTACACCTTCAGACTAAGCTGAAGGCACTTGATGTACCAATTCCTCGGGAGTTACCAAGTACTATTGTTAACGACTCCATATTTCTTCAGATATATAAGGAGGTCGTATATTATTCTTATGTATCGAACCAAGAAAGTTTCTATAACGTGCACGGGCTCGCCTCTCTCATACATCATAAATGACAGGATCAAATTTTGAATCCTAAATAAAATCTTCTGAAAAAAGATTAAAGATTTTAGATAAAATTAAATTAAATAAAAAAGATTAACGAATTTATTTTCTTACCTTAAACTCTTGATATAAAAATCTTTCGTCTCCTAAGAGATATTCTTCTATATATAACCCTCAAGTTTTATCCTCTCGTTGAACTTGGATGAGATATGTCTAGAGCACGTTCTAGAAGAAACTAACCTAATTATATAAGCTATTTTAGATCATTTTCAAATTAAAACCTATAACTTAAGTATAAACCTATGGTGTTATCATGTATTACAAAATTTTTAAAATTTCACTCACAAATTATTGACAACTGTAATGTAAATTCTTCCATCAACTCTTTTAGCTTTAGGCTGGAGCCTGCATCCTTTATCCGCAATGTTTACCACTGATATCTTTGTTGGTATAGATTCAGATTTTGGTGTGGGAGTAGAGGTGCTGGATGGTGTAGTAGTAGGTAGGTAATGTGACTCTACAGGGATTATAAGTGGGGAAGATGATCTCATATGGATGTGCACTAGCTGGACATGCAGCACCTAATTCTGTAGTTTTTGCAGAACGTGATACTTCACCTAGACGTGCACTGGCTCCTCCAAATGGTGGTAGCCTAACCCTAGGCCGCATTATATCATGTTTTCTCTTTTGTGGCATTTTTTAACCTGAAATTCACATTTTATTGATTATTCCACTAATAGAACAATATAAATGAAATATATAACAATATATTATTGATGCAATGATAAATTTATTCATATAATATTTTATTACTTACACAGATTAATTGTTGTCATCACTTAATTGTAAATCAAAATCAACATCTTCTTTTGTTTTTGAAGAATTATAATCAAGGTTAGGTTTCTCTTCAGATCTCTCACCCTCTATAGATTCCTCATCCTCTCCAAATTAAATTTCAACATATTCATTATTTGGATCGTTCAAAGGTTCATTCTCGTCATATATTACACATGCATTTATTTCTAGAACATCTTTTTAAAATGCTTCAATTTTAATTCTCTTATTTTTCTCCTTTTCTATGTAATTCAAAAATACCTCTAAGTTTTACTTTGCAAACGACCAACCAATCTGACTTATCTTGTCTTAAGCTGGGAAAAGAGACATAATACATCTAGGTCACTTGTACCACCTACACGAAAGGTTTAAGTTGTCTAAATCTTCTTCACTTGTTGATTTCAACTAAATTGTATCAATTATGTACTTTTGTTCCAACATTAGGGGTTGGATCAAACCATTCACACTTAAATATCATACTTCATTTTGTTGGCAATGCGGGGTACTCAATTTCAAGTATCTCAATAATTTTACCATAGTAATCCATCAATTCTCCCTATATGCAAACCCCACTATTTACTGTTGTCATGTTATGACCATGATTTTCTGTATGAAACTTGTATCCGTTAACAAAATACACCAGATACAATTTAACAATTTACAAAGGTCCTTTTGCAAGATCACATATGAACTTGTTCTCTATTGGATTTTATGAGGCCTACATCAAAAAAATTATCATATTAAATAATATAATGCCATTTAAACACTTTGTTATGATAATTCAACCATTTCACTTATTGCAAGTGAAAACTTACATATTTCTCAAACCATCAAGGAAAGTGACTTTCAACTCTTTATTGATATCATCCTGTGTTTTTTTGGGAATTAGCTCACGTAATCATTCCTCGTATAATCTAAAAGCATTATTATGTATTTTAGTTATGAACACCACTCACATCGAAAACGCAAATAATCAATTTCAAAATTAACTTAAACTTACTACATGAAAAGTTGGATCTCTTGGCAATTTAATAAACTGTAACCATGGGCAACCTTGATTTCTTCTTGTTTTAATGTTCTTCTTGTTGAGCATCCATATGTTTGTCCAGGATATTTGAAAATAGATAAGTTACTATCAACATCACCCGTTTAACCACTATAGTCATTACAAATAATTTTTCTTTCTCTTGTATGAACATTCGACTCAAAATAATGTGAACAAAATGTACTTGCTTTCTTTACTAAATAAGCATTACATATTGAACCTTCAACTCTAGCCTTATTTTAACATTTTTCTTCAAGTGATGCAAATACCTACATTAAAAAAAGGGTTATTACAATTACACATTAAAACATGCTATTAGTTTTATTTAAATATTAACTATAATTATCTCTCAAATGGATACATCCATCAATATTGAACTGGACCAGTACGTTTGGCCTCACGTGCTAAATGTACGGGTATATGCTCCATACAGTAAAAGAAGATTGGAGGGAAAATCCCTTCTAATTTGCATAAGATAACTAGAATTTTTCTTTTTAGTTTTTCCATTTCAGCTAACTTTATTTCAGATAATGTTAAGTTTTTGAAAAACAAACTTAATTATGTTATAACTTCCCAAATCTTATTTGGCAGCAACTCCCGAAATGAAATTGGAATTAGCCTTTACATAAACACATGACAATCATGACATTTTATCCCAAATAATTTTTAATTCCTCATGTCCACACACCTTGCTAAGTTCGAAACATATCTATAAGGAAACTTTAGACTTTTCATCCATTCACGCAAAATTTTCTTTTTTTTGTCCAAAGTGTAACATGTTTTTGGATATTTACCTGTGTGAAGATCTTTATCTAGCTCATTCCTTCTACAAAAAAGTTTCAAATCAGCTCGTAAGTTTACATTGTCTTTTGTCATCCTTGTAATGTTCATTATGGTGTAGAACAAATTGTCAAAAATATTTTTTCTATATGCATCACATCTAAATCATGACGTATCAAATTAGTTTTCCAATATGGAAAATCCCAAAAGATAATTCGTTTTCTCTAACCAAAGTTTTTACCAATGCTTCTATTAACTTCTTCAGCTTCAAGTTTTGTAATTTTCAGCAACCCTAATTCATCAATCTCCTGCAATATCTCTTCACCAGCTTTATGAGGGGGAGGAGTTGTTTGTACTATCCCATTTTTAATGAACTCTTGTTTATTGTGTCTAAATGGATGATTTGGAGGAAGAAATTTCCTGTAGTTGTCAAACCAAGATGTTGTCAAACTAAGATATTTTGTCCCATTAGGAAGATAAAAGGCATCAGAATCATTGTTACAGTGAGGGCAAGCCAATTTTCCTACTGTGCTTCATTTACAAGAAAATCACTAATAGTCCACATCAAAGCTGATCTCAACAAAAAAAATTGTTTAAGAGGAGCATCATATATCTCCACACCAAATTCCCAAAGCTGATGCAATTAAGATACCAATAGTTGTAAGAATACATCAATTTTATGCTTTGGATTTGTAAGCCTTGACACATTCACCGTTAAGAACATATTTGCCTCATTCAAACACATCCATAGAGGCAAATTATAAGGAGTAATTATGATTGGCCATAACGAATATTGTTGATCGAATTAACCAAAAGGTTGGAATTCATTTGTCGACAATCTCAACCTAACATTTCAACTTTCCGCTGCAAACTCAGAATAAGTGTTATTGAAATGTTTCCATAAAAGTGCATCCAATGGGTGGCTCATTATTCCATCTTCCTATTCATGTTCATTATGCCATCTTCTGTAAGATGCAATAACATCAGAGGCATATAGTTTTTAAAGTCTCGAAGTTAGCGAGAAATAATACATCCACTTCCAAGGTACTAATTTCTGCTCTATGGTACGCTTTCTTAATTTGAACCTAAATTGACTACAAAATTTACACTTTTGTAATTCCACATCATCTCCCCAAAATAACATACATCTCAATTTGCAACAATCAGCTTTCTTAATTGGCAAACCAAGACCCCTAATAAGTTTCTTCATATTGTAAAAAATATCAACCATTTTATGATCAGGAGAAAATGGTTCATTATACCAAGCAAGAATTTTATCCAAACTTCTATCAGAAATATGTTCGTTAGACTTTATGTTCAATATTCAAGCAATTGAAGATAATTGAGTCATGGTCTCACAATTTGGCCATAATTCTCAGTCAGCTGATTGTAGTAAGTTAAAAAATCTTTTTTGCACTTAGGTTTGGTTCTTCTTTAATATTTTCTATATTTGACTTAAACTTATAACCGACTACATCATAAACTATTTGATTATAAGGATTTTTAATTTTATCCAAATTATTTGTTATAAATCTAGTTCCCCCTTTAAACCCATCTACATTTATTGATGAGCTTACTTCATTACCCCTTGGGGTGCTACAAGTTAATGGCTCCCTATGTCATGTCCACTCTAAATAATTTGGAACAAACCATTTTCTTAAAAAATGGAGATTCACTTCATCAATAGGAAGAAAACAAATATGTTTACACATTTTACATGGACATCTAAATTTTGGACCATCCATATATGTAGGTTGAGAACATACATAGTCAATAAAAGCTTGAACTCCCTTAACAAACTCAAGATTAATGAAACCATCAGGTGTTAATCATCTATACATCTAAGATTTATCAACATTACTCATTTCTACGCAACTGTTATTTAAAACAGGGATTTCATATTTAGATATAATAGTTGTTATGGTAGTATCCATATTAATTTTACAAAACATTTAATCGTTAGTTTACACTTTAACAATAACACAAGAAGAAAGCATTGTATTATAGCATATGCATAAATTTCTGTAATGTCAAATGACAGGGAAATATTTTAGGTTACATGTAATGTCAACTAATTTTAAGTATCTATTGTTCATATCAACTAACTAATGACAATATTTGCTAGGTATAAATCTTTTCATCATTAGATCCTTTATTTCCACCAAGTTTTTATATGTCTCTAATCATTTCTCCTCCAATTTGAAACCAACCAATCCCACCATATGATTTCACAATTAGAAAACTCAATCATAACCACTTCCACCTTCAATGCTTTAGAGTATTTATAACAATAAAAAATTAGCCCTACCTTTTTCTCCCAATCTAATTAGTTTAGGAGTAACCTTAACTTATTATCAGCAAATACGTTCTCACCATGATCAGATTAAAGATGTTGAAAGCGAAATATTTCACATTCTCTCAGGAGTTCTGCTGTTTTCCTAACAAAACAAGTATTTGTAAAAATAAAATCCCCCAACCATTATGTTGCTATAACAATAAAACTACTAAATTTAGAAGAAAAACACTGGGAATGTATGGTGACATTTTTGTAAACATCATCTAAAAAAGATCAAAAATTGTAATTAACAAATGTAGACACACTAATATCTAAAACATACGTTACAATATATGTTCTGGATTTAGGTTATGTTTGGTTGGGTGGTTATTAATAGAATGGAATAGAATGTAATATTATTCCATTGTTTAGGAGGAGGGTTTATAATGGATGGAATGGAATAGGATAGAAGGGGAGGATTTCACATTACATCTCATTCCATTCTAAACAGTAAAAATAAGTCACCCCTGATTTGGGGGGTTTAGGATGGAATGTAAGATAACAAACAACATTTTACTTTATTACAATATGAACCCTTCTTCCAAACAGCATTTCACTATATTACATTATGAACCCTTCCATCCCTCCCAAACAATAATTTTCTAATATTACATCCATTTGCATTCCATTCTATTAAAAACCTTATGTCTAACCAAACATAACCTTGAAGAGCAAAAGATTTCTCTTATTCCATAACAAACAGAGGTAATATATACATCATATTCATTCTTTATGTAATTCACTACAAATATCAAAGATTAATAGCAAAGTATCTTATATTATACAGTTGGTAAGGGAGCAAGTTTTATGTTGGAAAATAGAACATAGTTAAACAAGAAGATGGCTCTTACCTAGTTTATACTATAGAAATGAACACCCGGTAGAGAAAGAGACCTAGCCAAATAGTCCTTCAGATTTGGGATACTAAAATTCTAACACCTAGTGCACCAATTGAAATTGAAAGAAGAATGAAAGTTTAGATTCTGACACTTAGTACACCAATAATAATAGGCTCACTTCAATGAATATTTAAGACATCCACATTATAATTCACGCATGTGGTCGAAATGAATTTAATAGGTATCCATGTCTAACTTGGTATATGAAACTTGGCATACTCTAAAACTCATATATGAATAAGCAAATTTATGGTTTTCCCTAACCCATTCTGTAATTCCTCTCTATTATACATGTTGGCAAGCTATATTACAAAGTCTTTAGACCTATAGCCAAAGAGTATTATATGTTAACATTTGAAACTTGAATGATTGATGCACTCCATCTCTTATTTATAGAGTTTCTAATATGGATTTTGGCTTGAATTAACATCTATAAGCCTTTTCATTAAGGCTAACTATAGAATGAACAAAGATTTAGAGAAGTTTTCTCAAAACACCAAAGCTTGTACAATGGTACTATAAGCATGAGACCTCTAAACATTTTTTTTTTGAAAGTATGAGACCTCTAAACATGTTTAGACAAGTTTGTTTGTGAATAATATTAATGGACCTCTTAGCAACATTACTGAATCCTCTTAATTTGGGTTATGGAAATAGTTTGTTAAGCTATTTAAGATGATAAAGTATCCCCTTTAAGTTACATGACCATCTAATCCCTTAGATTATTTCCTTAACTCTGATTTGATTTGCTAGTATATGTCTTCAACTAGAAATTTTAGGTATGTTATAAAGATTATCTAACTCACACAAATAATCATACTAAAATAGGTTGATTTTCCATTTCTAATTTGACATTTAATCTCATTCTTTCCTCATCTTTAAGAGATGATTCATTTTCTAAAATAGATTCACCTTCGGTATAATTTTCCAAAAATTTTATCCTTTTTAAATGTTAAAGTGGATCCACTTAACATAAAGTGTCTCTTTATCTATAAAGATTCTCTATTTTTCTTTACCATAAGTAGTTCCTCATAATCCTTTCTTACATATTGGAATAACTGCTTAGGGAGAATCCAATATGAGCTCCAAATCATATAAGGTTGCTAAACAATAAATTGATTAGTTGTATTCAATTAGTAAAGGAAAGAAGCCTCTTATTCTAGTGATTGTCTATCCTAAAGATAGTGTCAAAAAGAGGTTTGCAGCCCATAAAGCTTGGTGGTAATAAGAATTTGTAAGTATTTAAATGGATGTTATTTGACAATTAGCCTTAAAATAGAGTAGAACCACTTTACTAGTTGAGATGCCTCGACAGATATCAAAAGATTGATTTTATGCCTTTTAATTAATAATCTTGAGAGCATGTCGAATACATGCATAGAGTTCATCAAAGTTTTTAAACAATTGGCATTTGCTCAACAAAGAAATAACATATCATCTATAAAGGATAAATTGAAGAAACAAAATGAAATAAAGTGAATGGTTTATAGTCTAGGGTATATTAGTTTTCTATTATTTAAATCTATTAGGACATCTTTTAATAGATTTAAACATGTAAAATTTTTTAAAGGAAGCCTAAATTAAAATCATTTTTCATGTTTTTCCCTTGGCCATATAAGCTGGATTGGACTCTCAAGATAGTTACGTAAGTTATCATAATTATTTTGACTTCATTATTTAAATCTTTGGGGTCTTTATGTCATTACTTTTATTTCTTGAGTATGCACTTTCTTTTAATATAATGTATATGCACTTCCTTTTAATATAATGTATAACAACATTTTGGTATATGTTCACTGTAGTTCAAAAAATTAATAGTTATATTATAAGTATGTCTTCTAAAGATAGGTTAACACCTAAGGAAGATGAAGGCCACGTATAATGATGTGAGAGACCTTTTAGAGAACTTTCATTGAACACTTGGTACTCTTCAGAAATTTGTCCCTTTTTTTTTCAAAATTGCTTTCTTTTTTCCATTATTCACCAACATTAACATAGAACAACAAACAATGACCCATTAACAACCTAAATAAACCCTGACAACCCAATCCACAGTAACAAAACCAACGAACATAAAACCATTTAACTACAAAATTGAAGCAGAAAAATAAACTCAAGAGCAGAGCATGGACGGTCAACCTCGAGACAGTAAACCCAAGATAATGGAAGCAGTTGGTGGAAGAACAAATGAAGATGAGGAACGACGTTGACGGAAGAATAAAATGACAACAGAGGAGCAACAAAGAAGAACGACAAGGGATGGGGGGTGGCGGGGGGGCTTCAGTTTTCTGGTTTAAATTGCCACAATATTGATGGAATGGAGTTTCCATAGGAAATTTACTTAAGGAATTCATTTTCCTTTCAATTTAAGCCATAATATCGACAGAATGGAGTTTCCGTAGGGAAATTACCTACAGAATTGTGTTGAATTCCCTACGGAATTTTGTTTCCGTAGGTAAATTCCCTACAGAATGGTGTTTTCGTAGGGAAATTACCTACGGAAACATCATTCCGTACTAATTTACCTATGGAACTTTATTTCAGTAGAAAAATTTCCTATGGAAACATATTTCTGTTAGTAAACTTCGTACGCAATTTTTAACGGGACCATTGGCGTCTATTTTTATGACGACTTTTATTATTTTGTCGCTACATTTTGTTGAAAAAGTTTGGCAGAAAATTTCCCTCCTCTTTTAACGACGGATTTTTTTCCATCACAAAACATCATTTGTTTCAACATGTTTACCTATGGAAATCAATTTTTGTCGCTAATTTACTACAAAAAATTTTCTGTAGGAAATTTTTTGTCGTTAATTTGCAATTTTCTTATAGTGAGAGTTATTAAAATAAATTGAATCGAAAAATTGAACGGTCAAAATTTTTACGATTGAACTGACTGAACTGATTGAATATTTTTTTAATCATTCGTGGAAAGAAAAAAAACCAGTTATTGCTTAGTCCACGTACATTGCGATAGGAAAAGAATCTACGAGTACAATGAACACGACATCCAGATCAATAATGCCCATTGAAAAAAAATATCAAGAAAAGATAAGTCAATAGAAATTATTCAAATTTTAAATTATTATATTGGATTTGAATTCTTTAGAAACACACATCTATAATGTAATGCTTCGGCTTATTCAGTAAAAAATCATAAACATTCTAAAACTTTGATAAGAAATTAATGAAAATAAAAGGAATTGAAGGTAAAATATAATGAAAGTTATAATAT
>JANZLC010000202.1:2907865-2923579 GCA_026413385.1 Erythroxylum gracilipes | reverse complement strand
AATTAAAATAAATACGGATTAAAAATAAATTAAGAAAATAAATTAAAACACTCCCTCTTCTGCAGCTGTATTTTCTCCAGCTCTTCACGTTGCTTTTTGTTTTTATCTATTAGCACAACAGCTGCCAATGGATCTTGTGTTGCTGTTAATTGAGTGAAGGGATTGCGTCAATTCAATGGAGTCTCTAGCTAACGATTTTTTTATTCCTCCACTAGCTAAATCAACGTGTCTTCTTGTCTCCCACTTAGTGATGTAACACCACCAGCTTGGTTTTACTTGATCTCCACCAATCAACAACGTTGTCTCTCCTCCACTTCACCATTAGCTTTCTTCATGCATCAACATCATCTAACTTTCCAGCTAACGTGTATTATTTACTCCACCAGCTGTTTGCACTATCCTCCACCTCACCAGCAGCTATCTTCATGCTTCAACATCGTATAACATGCTGTTTGTTTTACAATCTTTTAAACCACCAGCAGCTCACAATGTTCATCAAGCCACCAGCTGTCTTCGATTTTTCTAATCTCCACCAGCTCAAGTGTTTCTTTATGCCACTAACAACACAGCCCCTCTCAAAGCCACATAACAGCTCTCCCTACTAACGTGAATTTATTTCCCAGCTAGCAACTTTGATGCTTCCACCTTGCGTCCACCATCTGTTCAACGTCTTGCTGCCCAACGTTGTGTAAGTCTCCTAGTCCAGCTAGTTCCGACACTCACGCAGCTCCCTCAAGTAGTTGCTGCCGACGTGTGGATGTGGAGTGGTAGTTATCGTGAATGATAGAGACCAAATATTCTCCTTTCAGCTACGTGTCAGCGTTAGGATAGAAGAGTCTAAGAGAGGGTTGATGTGTGAATAAACTCTCCTAACCTCAATTTCGTCTAGCCCCCCTGTGAGTTTTTTTAGAATGTATGATTTTTGGGTGGTCTCTAACGCAAATCATCCCTTTCTTTGCCAGCAGCCAACACGTGAAATTGCCAGATTTTTTCGGTGGATTGTTGCTTGATTTTTTTTTTGTCCTACACTCCAAAGTCTCCAACGACAACTGATTGCGTGATTTAATTTTGCTGCTTGTTCCAGATTGCATTGCGCCGTCTCCTCTTTTCTTTTCTGCCACAGCTATCTTCTTGTTTTTATATATTGAATGTCAAACTTTTGCTTCACACGTAACTAAAATCTTTCTTTTTCTCTTTGCCGCCAGCTGACTTTTGTTCCTTGATTTTCACCAACCTCTCTTATTTTTATGTCTTAAATATCTGGTTCCTCCTCTTTGCTTCAACTTTGCTGCGGTGTTGTCTTCATATGCCACAAATATTAATTGTTTTTGGTCCAACGCAAATTCATGTTGTCCCTCTCTTCGCACGATATAAAAATTATGAGGATTATACCCTTAAATATTTCAAAGCCAGGTGCCTAAAATTAAGACAAATAATTTTTAATGAGTAAAATTTAAATATTAAATGTACAATAGTTCACAAATTATATATCAAAAATTAATACAAAAATGTCCATTAACACATGATTGCTTATTTTGATGGGCAAACTGAGTTTCTAAAATCTAATACCAGTCGTAGATTCTATTGACAGGGCAATCGTGTGATTTCAAAGAATCCGTACTCAGTAATTATAAAAGAAAAAACAATATTAACGAGCAAAATGAGTTAAAACAACCTCAGGAGATGGAAGGTGTTCGGTTTGCTTAGAAATTAGCTTTCAGGACTATGCATGTACCGGGCTTAGCAACTAAAGTCCTGTTCTGCTTGAATGGTTGGAAGTCTAAGATGAATTCTTACACAAATTTGATAGAGTCTAAGCTAATTCAACTATCGTAAAACAATGTTATTTTTGTGTGAGAATTCATGTTAGTCTTTCAACCATTCAATTCAAAATTTATTTATTTTAATTAAAAATAATATGTAGTAATTGATTTGATTCGATTCAACTTATTTGTCATACTTAAACGTAATTGACAAGATCGCAAATTTGAAAGACATAATACAATTGTTTGAATTTTTCTAAGTGACTCATGGAATTTCTTCACATTATATTTTATTAAAGAATATGAACGTGCGAAATTTTATTTTTATGAGAAATAGTAATTTATATGTAAGAAAATTTATATATCAGCTAAAAATTTTAAGACATTAGGTTATGAATCATTTTTTATGTATAAAACACTTTTATTTCCTTTATCATAAGATTTATTACTTATTTTAATAAAATATAAATAAGATAAATCTTTAAAATTGTATAATTTCTTCAAAAACTCTGTTATTTTTAATTATTTTAATAAAATATAAATTAAATCAAATTTACGTATTTTCAAAAAATTTTAAACAATTTGTCTTATTAATTAATATCTTGTCTTAATTTTGTATTAGAAATAGACAATTGGTCCAAACTTTTAAATCGATTTTAAACTTCCAATTAAGTTTAAATTTAGATATTACGGTTCAGTCCGATTTAACTTTTAATTATATATTAAAAATTTCTGTTTAGCTTTTTTAAGCCCTTTTTTTTCTACTTTATCCCTTCTTTTTTCTGTGAGGATTGATATTGCCCATTTCCTTAATTTATTTCTTCTTCTTCAGTGCTTGATGTTCGTTTCTTTAATTTATCTTCTTTTATTGTTTTATTTTCTAGAGATTGATGCCCATTTCATCAACGATTGATGCCCATTTCTTTTATAGTTTCTTGTTTGTCATGTGCGTATTTGGTTGGATGATATTAACAAGATCGTGGAAGGCTTGAATGATAGTAACTAAGTTCGCCAATGATGGAGGGTTATCGGGCTAGCAGACAATAATGTCCATGTTTGATGAGTTGGATCAAATTTAGTTGACCAAGTTGGAAGTGAACAATTCGAGCTATAATTAAATTTTAGGTGAGAATTGACCTACTTTATTATCATTCCTAATTTTTATATTAAATAAAAGGATTAAAAGTTTATAATTTTAAAAAATATTAATTGGTTTTTTTATATTTTTGAGATTATTCTCTTCCAAATTATTAAAGTAATATGTTTTGAAATAGTCATTTATTTTAGATTGTTGATTTGTTAAATAATTTGTAAATTATTGTAATAATTCAAGAATTTACTCAATATACATTAAGGTTGAGAATAAAATTAATTTGAATTTAAATTCATACTAATTTATTGAATCTAAAAGTTATTAAATCCGATTCTAAACTTAAACTCGTGTTTATGAGTTTGAATACCTAAATTTAAGATTTGATTCATTATTTTAAGTCTTTTAAAATTAATTTATCATCACTAATAAAAAAATATTATAATACAAATCTAGTTGATATAACGTTCAGAAAAATATGTATTTTCATATATTATTGTTATTATTTTTTTCAAATCCTAAAATACTTAAATCATAATACAATACTAAATATTAATAAAAAATTTCTTTGAATTAAGTAGGTGTAAGTTAGGGCAACATAAGACTTTGTGTGAACACTTATCGCACTTCAACTGGACCCTGTGACCGATTCGAACATCCAAGTACTGTACAAAATCATTTTCCTTTGTCATCTTTCATCTTACTTAAATCAATAGCAATCCAACAAATCATAGATTCATAGGTGGAACTCGGGAGTCATCAGTTGGATATTCAAAGATGTTATACATCCTAGTCTAACTAACCCAAGTTTTTAATGGCTTTCTCAAACCAAAATCACCCTCACTGATCACTACCCTCTTTCATCTGGGCAAAGGTAGGTCTCCAACTTTGAATAAGAGTACCAAATCCCAGTTTAGCAATAAACTAGAAACGCCATTAAAGAGTTTACTACATGACATCGTCAAGTGTTTATGAGATGAAGGGCCCATTTTGTCCCAAAAGTCACTCCTCGTTAACTAAACCTGAACTTGGTTTGGTTTATCTTGTTACAGGCACTTTCTGTTTTTCTCGACTCTTAATAGTTTATAGGGTTCAGGGAATTCAGTTAAACCCACTTCTCTAACCAAAAAGACACTGGTGAGGTTGGTAGGGTTAGGGGTCTTGTGGATTTTACGTTATCTAGATGACAAGTTCCAAAAACCCCATTAACGGGGTGAACGGGATTAGTTCACCTACTTAAGACATGACATCCTCCACTTAGCATTAGAATCTTGCAATGATTCGGACAGTGACCTATCCAAATTATTATTATCACAATTATCTTGTCGTTTTCACCAAAATTGTTCAATCACTATCTATAGAAAAAGATGAAACGTATCAAAAATCTTATTAGTCTAGTTTTATTTTAAGAATTATTTTTTTGTTTTTTTAAAGGAAGTTAAACCAAAATTACACAACTAGATGAAGAAAACAGAGTTCCAAAGAATCCTCTAATAAGATCATGTGACACCCGATAAGTGTAGTATCAAAGTAAGTGACGCCAACATCAAAATGACCCGCATATTTAACAAACCAGTCAATGTATCTGTTGCTCTTTTGATATATGTGGCGATGAACAACAATCTAGTTCCTGGCAAAACAGTTCATGAATGCCTAGGACTATAGAGTTGCGGGAATACAACTATAAATAGACTACTAATGTGTCACTACAATTTGATCATTACTCTACTTGGATAACTTTCTAATTGAAATATAATTTTTAGAATCAAATATAATAATCAACTTGACTTAATCATTTAACGTTATACTAATATATATTTAAAATATTTAATAAAATAAATACATTTTATAATAATAAATCTATAACCTCTACTTTTTTGTGCGGTGCGTAATATATAAATTACCGACTATATGTAATAACGATTCAAAATTAAATAACGACTTCAATTCAATTGATATTATATATTTTAATACATTTTTTTGGTAAATCATTTTTTTAATACATTTTTACTCATAACTAATCATCCTATTAAAAGTTTTAAATGAATAATATCCCCCTTGCAAGGCTTCAATTTACAACTTCCTGAATTGGATGGTCCTTACCTGACGCTTGTTCTACCAATTGAAATAAATCAAATAAATAATGCACGAGTTGAGAGTAGATGT
Organism: Erythroxylum gracilipes; assembly: GCA_026413385.1. Taxonomy (NCBI): domain Eukaryota; kingdom Viridiplantae; phylum Streptophyta; class Magnoliopsida; order Malpighiales; family Erythroxylaceae; genus Erythroxylum; species Erythroxylum gracilipes. The sequence continues at coordinate 2,918,560 of JANZLC010000202.1, read as the reverse complement.
GTAATGCCTAATCTCCATCGTGATGTTACATAACATACCATTATTTGAAAAAAAATAGTCACGAAGGACTCAAATATAATATACAAAATTAGGCTAGGGTTAGTATTAGTAATTGGTGTGTGTGAGATGGACAAAACCCTAGTTTTGGTTTGTGCTAAAAGTACAAAAACTCGACGCTCTTTTAACAAGTCATCTGAAAGCAAACTGTTTCTCTCTTGTCTCCGACACTTTCATGTGCTGTGGCTACTTACCTCACTTCAAGGATAGTGTACTTGCTTGGGGCTTTCATGTCTGGTCAGACCTCGACACTCTTTTAACGAGTAATCAAAGCTAAGGCTCCACCTTGGAAGCCAATGACAACTCGAAACATTATTCCTGCTCGCAATGTTCCAGAAATCATTTTAGAGGTCCTTTACTTGAACCGAACTAATTCCCTACTCGGTATTTCGTATGCAAAAATGGATGAAATTGGTATTGAGAAAGAGGGTTAAAACTTTAAGGAGCAGAATAATTAGTAGGGGACTCTCTTGGCTTAAGTGAGGTCGCGGGTTCGAATTATCCTCATATATGCAACCATTTAAAACTTAGGACCAGAGCTTTGCCTTCCGCAAGAGACCTACCTAGCTCGAACGGAGATTAGTCTGAATGTAGATTGCTTAAAGGTGTCTTCCCATAATTAGGATCCTCCTAGGATACCTCGTGTGAAACAAAAAAAAAAGGTTAAATATATTGAAATTTTAAATAATTTGATTTTTAAATTCATTCAAATTCTATCTATTACAAAATTCTTTTAGTCATATTTTATTTTTTATATAATATATTGTCATTTTTAAACTATAAATTAACAAAAAATAAAGGAAATATGATTAAAAAGATTGTGGATAAATAATATGTAAATAATAAATTCTAAGACATAAATATAAAAATATAAAAATTTGAATGTAATTATTCTTTTTAAAGGTCTTGCTTCCATAGTTATACAATGTTAAATTGAATATAATATTAAAATAATATTGAATTAGATTTTACACTGTTACTATAATATTACCACATGATTTATAATTGCAATTTATAATTATGTTTTTATTATTTAAAGTTAGTCAAGATTAAATTATTATAATGCTCATAATAATATTATAATTTATTATTCACATCGTAAAATTATAATAACTCAAATTTAAAATGGTCTAATAATAATTTCAATTCAATATAAAATTTACATATTAATAATAATTTAATTAAAAATCTTTTTTATACAAGATTATAATATTCAATATCTCTCCAAGTCTAAGTAGATATATTTAATCATAGTTGTCATATTTAACTTTAAGGCCTGGCCAAGTGCGTACGTTTATTCTAATCCGTTAAATAAGAAAAAAAATATAATTAAGAATTTATTACAAAACAAATTGACTAAAATACCCTCAAAACTTGAGACAATCACAGTCGTTAGTGGGTTCGTTAACTCCCGCTCTCCGACCTTTCACTTTTCAACAGTTGGTTACGGAAACAATAACGAGGTAAGTACTTAAAAACAACACTCAAATACTCAGAATTTCCTAAATTTTTCCAGTTTTTTATATTTTATTTTTGACAAAAATGCTTGAGAAAGAATTTTTATTCCAAGTGTAGATAAGTTTCTAATTTTGTTATTTTACTAAATTAATCTCAATTTTTCAAAAATTTCTATACAATTTTTATTTTATGAATGTAATAATTTATGGAGCAATTGGTAAGATTAATCCTTTGTGACCAAAAAGTCACTAATTCGAGTCACGGAAATAACTACTTGTAAAATTTAAAGGAAATGTACAATTGATGTCACTCTTTTATTATTTCACCTTCTTCTTTCTTTTTTGATAGACTAGCTTTTTAGTGTGGTCCTTGTGGTATTTTTATAAGGGTTTCAAGGGTTGAGGAGGCTAAAGCCTCATCGGAGGGTCACCTTAGGTCAGTCTCAGAGGGCAATAATCACTATCTTCAAAGGAATTCCCTCCCCTTTCCAGTGAGCGACTCAAGGGCGATTATGAGGTTTCATTAGTTGTGTCAAAATAATGCTCATTCACCGGTGATGGGGGCTTGGAATATAAGCTCAAGGTTCTTCATAATAAAGGGATTTAAAATATTACCCAGACGTCATTCAAGATGGCATCTTCTCTCCTCCAATTGAGGTGTTATAAGCGGAGCTAGGGTTGGTCAAATGCTCTAGTTGGTTTCTTCTAATCTACGAGGTTGACTTTCCTTGTTGTTAATGCTTGGACTAACACTCGTTGAGGTAAAAAGGCCTTAAAAAGTTTATGCTTAAGGAGGATGGTTCAGTGATGTTCAAATTCTTGGTGAACTTTAATCTATCTGAGATTATAGATCAGGGGTTGTGGCATATTGGGGATTAACCTCTATTTTTGCAGCAATGGAAACCAAGTTTGGATTTGGATAGGGGCTCAATTAAAGTTATCCCTTTGTGGGTGCAGTTTCATGGTTTACCTATGGAATATTGGACAGTTGAAGGTCTGAGTCATTTAGCCAGTGTTTTAGGTAAACCCCTCTGCATAGATTCACAAATAACTTCAATGAAGCGAATTGGTTATGCGAAAACCTATATAGAGATTCCTAAGATGACTCCATTACCTAAAACTCTCCTTATTCTAAGACTTGGAGAAACTGAGGATCTGGTAAGGGATGAGATTACTATTCATATCCGTGGACACCTTCGTTATCTAAAAAGAAATGGGTAGCTACAAGTAAAGTTTTTCAATTAGGGATGCAGGAGGAATTGTTGTCAGAAAAGTCCCCTTCCTTGGGACAGGAGGGTTTATCTAATACTGAACAATGCAATGAGGCAGTTGGGGGTGGTAAAACTGATGGTAAGGTGGACCAGGTGGCCCCGAGAGATAAGTTAAATTATAGGGGGAGATCAGGGTACAATGAAAGAGGTCAGTGGATTCTGTGGAGACAATGCAAGTTCTGGTTAAAAATGTTGATTCATCTCCATCGTTAGCAGTCAATCTTGAGGCTATTCCAGAAAGTACTGTTGTAAATGCAAGGGGTAGAGGTATTATAGGAGGCCTTTTCATACTTGTCCTCCCACTAATTCTGAATCCTTAAGAGCAGAGGGTCGACCGAATGGTTTAAAATCAGCTCATACTCAAAGAGATTCCGATTCTATAGAGTATGTTACAATAGAAGCTTCAGAACCAATTACTATCGTATGTAAGGAACTAGAGACAGATTTTGAAGAAGTGGCTCATTCTCCGCCTATTGTAGTAATTGTTGGTAAGGGTAAGGGTCAAAAAAAGAGTAAGAAGAAGAAGCATAAAGGGGTTATATCCCTTGAATGTCTTTTCTAATGGGTTCCCATAGATGTTGCTATTAGTATGGAATACGAGAAGGTTAAATAGCCCCATTAAGAAGTTGATGATATAGGAAGTGGTAGCAGAGCAAAAACTTTTTTTTTTTTGGAGCTCTTAGAGACTAAAATAAAGAATGGTTCGGTTAAGAAAGGTTTAGCTTTTTTGGGTGCTAAATGGAAGTATTTTTCTAACCATGATTATCATTATAATGGCAGAACTTTGTGTTGGTTTAATAAGGATCTAGTTGAGATTCATGTTGTCCAAATGAGTTAGCAATACATTCATTTACATTGTTGGCTAATAGGAAGGTTTCATTTTGAAGTTACAATTATCTATGCTTCTAATTTTGATTTTCAAAGGGCTAAGTTGTGGGAGGACTTGAGGGCAATTCATTCGGGTATGTAACTTCCATTGTTAGTTCTGGGAGACTTCAATTGTTGTTTAAATTCAGATGAAGTTGAGGAAGGTGTGGGTTTTTAACCTGGAACAAGGAGGGGGCTTTCTCAGCTGTTTCAACGAGTTGATTTAATAGACCTTAGAGGATCAGGTAGATGGTTCACATAGGATAATAAACAACAGGGGAATTTGTTCTTAAGGAAAAATTAGACCATGCATCGGTGAATCATAGCTAGCTCAAATCCTTCCCTAGAATGTTGGATTTCTTCAGGGATCCACTATGCTTCGATTATGCTTCTATTTTGATCCGTCAGCTGAGTGTCGGTACAAATGTAGGTGCTCCTTTTCAATTCTTCAACAGTTTAACAAAAGTTGAAGGATTCATGGCAGTTATCCATAAGGTTTGGGATCGTGAGGTGTTTGGGTTCAAAGCTTTCCAACTAACACAAAAAGTGAAGTTTGCTAAAATAGCTATCAAGCAATTTAGTAAAGCAAGGGCTAGGGATTTGAAAGAGTTGAGTAAAGCTTTGACAGATATTCAGCATCAGTGTTATTTGGATCCTCATAATGTCAGTTTACGGATTCAAGAAGTGGATCGATTGAAGAATTACCAAGATGCTTTAAGATTGCAGAATTCTAGTATGAGATAGAAAGCTTGACAGACTTGGCTTAAAAAAGGGGATGTCAATTCTAAATTCTTTCAGGCTTCTTTAATGGCACGAAGGAATACGAATACCATCATAGAATTGAAGGATGAGATGGGTAATCTAATTTCTGATCAGCAGGAGCTTTCTGACCATATTCGTAGTTACTTTGCCAACTTAATGCAGGGCACAATAATCCAGCAAAGTGGGCTTAGGGTAGGAAATGTGCTGGAGTATTGTCCGGATCAGTTGATGTAGGAGATATTCACTGCACCATATACAGCACTTCAGGTGAAAGAGGTGGTGTTTCGGTTACATAGTTCTAAAGTGTCGAGTCCTGATGGGTTTTCAGCTAGTTTTTTCCAACAAACTTAGGACATTATGGGGCCTCTTTTAGCAAAGGTTGTGTTGGAGTTCTTTTCTTCTAGTTCTTTGCTAAAGGAGATTAACCATACATTTACTTGTCTAGTTCCTAAGATAGAGAGGTCGTCGATGATTACGGATTACCTCCCAATTTCTTGTTGCTCAACGGTCTATAAAATTATTGCTACTTTACTAGAGGAGAGATTGAAAGTGGTGTTGGCAGAGGTGGTCAATAAGGCTTAGGGTGCTTTTTTGCCGTCAAGAAGCATTAATGATAATATATTGATTTTGCAAAAGTTTTTGGGAGAGTATCATACTGGGAAGCCTATTAAAAGTTGTGCTTTGAAATTGGATTTATTCAAAGCTTACGATACCGTTAGCTGGGAATACTTGAAGTTATGTTTGAAAGCAATGATCCACCGGAAAGATTTCGGCATTGGATTCTGCAATGTATCCAAACTACGTTGATGAGTATGTTAGTGAAAGGGATTCCAACGAGGCCTTTTTTCAATACAAGAGGGATCAGGCAAGGGGATCCTCTCTCCCCTTACCTATTCACTCTGGCTATAGAGGGATTTTCAAGACTTGTTTCTAAACTTGTGGTTTGTAATGGTTTGTTCCAGTATCATTATAAATGTCGGGAGTTAAAGGTGTCCCACTTGCTTTATGCTGACGATGTTATCTTGTTTTGCAAGGTTGAACCTGAAGTTATTGCGATGATGATGAACATGGTGTCCACTTTTTCTAGTTGGTTGGGAATGAAGATAAATGAGTAGAAGAGTGGGGTGTACGTGTCTTCTAATATTCAGAATCCCAAATGGATAAGTAATATGGTGGGCTTTGCAAGACAAGGAATCCCTTTTTCTATTGGGAGTCCCTATTACCACTAGTAAGCTTGTGTATTAAGATTTTACTCCTTAAAAATTGAAAGCTCGAACCTTGCTTGGTATAATAGATTCTTGTCTTTAACTGCTAGAGTCACTCTTATCACTTCTGTGTTGAATAGTATGCATATACACTGGACAACCCATTTGGTACTTCCAAAGAAAGTGATCAAGGATATGGAGAGGGTATTATAATCATTTCTTTGGTCTGAAAAACAAAGAATTGTAAAGGGGTCAAAGTAAAATGGAGTGAAATTATCCTTCCTAAGAAGCATGAGGGTTTGAGTGTCATTTCTATTCCTCAAATGCAATAGGTTATGCTTCTTAAGAGGATTTGGAGATTATTTGTAGATAAGGAAGCCTTGTGGGTGAAATGTTTGCATATTTTCTACTTTCAAACTCAAAGTTTCTAGCAGCTACAATGTAAGCATTGTTGTTCGTGGATTTTTTAAGGGTATGTTGAATATTAGGGAACTGGTTTATCCTTGCTTGAAGTATAGGTTAATGGATGGAGATGACATTTGGAAGTGGTATGATAATTGATCATATTTCAACCCTTTGTGGTTGCGTGAGGAACTACAGGTGTTACGGAACAGGATCCCTAAGGGGGCTACAGTTGCATAGCTCAAACAGGAGTGGGATAGACTTCATACTCTACGTCTTCTTGGAGATGCCAAATGTAAGTACAAAGGATAAGTTGATATGGACTTTACATTCCAGTGGAATGTTCAATAATAGATATGCTCATAACTTACTGGTTGAGCCACAGGAATCAGTCCCATGTGTAGATATAGTGTGGAAGCAGGTTATGTGCCCCAAAGCTGCCATTTTTTTATGGTTGGTGATCAAAAAGAGATTAAGAACTAACGACCGTTGGTTTGGGTCTTATGAACCCTTATATGTCTTACGTAAACATGTGAATAAGACGAGAAATCATTTGTTCTTTGAATGTAGTTATAGCAAATCGATATAGAGCAAAATTTTGAATTTGATTCGTCTCCCAAAGTTCTCATTTGTATGGGATGATGTGTTGGAATCTATCATTCGGTATGCTAAACCTGGTTACAAGGATGGACTGCTAATCAAGACTTCTTTCCAAATGATTATCTATTATATTTGGAGGGGAAAAAACAGGAGAATCTATAATAATGTGGAGCAACACAAATCTAAACTTGTCGTGGTAATTGTCAACTTGATTAGAGAGATTATCTTAGCTAACAGGAAATAGGACCTCATCAACCATGAACTCATATCCCTATAGTTAATTTAAATGTTTGTTGTAATTGATGTATTTTTGTGTAGTGTAGAGTAGTTTTTAATTGTAGGATCTATGGTGAGGATCGTGTACAAGTTTTTGTCCTGTTCCCCAAAATAAAATCCAGAATTTTAAATTTTTGACAGATTATATTAAATAAATAAAAATTTTAAAAAATCGAAGTTAATTTAACCAAATATAATATATATATATATGTATATATATATGTTTGAAATAAATTATAGATTAATTCAGACTTTTCCTTCACCTCTTTTCAGATTCTGATCTTTTACTTTGCTCTGTTCAGTGCTGTTATGAATTGGGATTATTGCATGCGTCGTGGAGAGTGTGTCAATGGTATATATATAGGGTATGTTCCAATTATACTTAAAGCTGGTTTTAGTTGATCAGAGCTTTCTCTCTGTTCCTCCATGAATGTAGCTTGCCCTTTTCCAAGAATAACCAACCTCCTAAACATACACCATTCTTTTCCAAGCATTAATTATCGATCAGGCTCCCTTGTTATTCTCTCGCTTATCCTGAATTTTTGTTACAAGAACCAGAACTTGTAGACAATTTAATCGCTGATTTGATTGCCACGTTTCTGTTTTCTTGGTGCTTCAGAGAATTGGGTCTGAGGTTTTTTTCTCTGTTCAGGAGAAAGAAACCCAGATATACAGTTTTTTTAATGGCTGTCCATAGTAAGCAAGCTTCTTCTTCTTGCTTGTTCTGAGTTGAAAGTTTCGATTTTTATTAGATTTTGTCACGTGGGTCTGTTCCTGGGCTCTGTTTCATATGGAAGAGATATGAACATCTGAAATCTTTTTGCATGGTGAAGTTCTGTGTTTCTAAATCAATCATCTATCTTCTCTTACAACTATTTTGGCTTTATGTGGATTGACTCTTTGTTTCTCTGCATTTCCCTGTCTCACTCTCCTCTGTTTTCTCAGAATTTAATAGAAGTTATCAGTTCCGTATGTTTCTTGGTTTGTATTTTATTTCATCTCTGGAACTCTTTCTGTCTCTGCCTTTTCCTGCCTCACTCTCCTCTGTTTCTCTGAATTTAGTAAAAGCTCTCAGTTCCATATATGTTTTTTGGTTTGGATTTTGTTCAATTTCTGAAATGTTCTTTTCCTTTTGTGAAACGAACGATGAAGAAGCAGAAAGTAATTGCCAAAAGAATCCAGAAATGGCAACGCAGTGTGATCCATCACCAAGATGTGTATTGGAGATTCCTGTTTCAGGGACAGACTCTGATCACAGCAGCAGTAGCAGTACTTGCAGCTCAGGCTCCAGTGAAAAAATAGTCCACGATAATAATAATAATAATAACAACCATAAAGCATTAATTTCCATAGATAACAAAGAATGGAAACACGTGCTAAAGAAGTCAGTGAGGAGGTTTTCTGTGATTCCTCTGCTCACAACCTATGACCTTAAAGCCGGCAAGAACTCGAAGAAGAAGTCAAGAGTCCAAACCTCCTCCGACTTGCTCATAGATATGAATGGAATGTTGATGTCTAAACCGTCGTGGAGGAACTTCGATCCTGCGGAGCTTGCGGCTGCTACTGATAATTACGATCCTGGTGAGTAATGGAACTTTTCACAATTTCCTGTAAGCTGTCTTAAGGGTAAAGCTCGTTTTAGGTCATGGATTAAGAAAAGTTTGCAATTCTTATCAGGAAGATGTTAATATAAAGATGAACATCAGATTCCATTGCTTGCTTTGTCAGATACTGGTTTGTGCTTGGCAGATGTCCTCAATCTATGGTTTTTGATAAAAGATAGGTCTATCTTGGTTGTAGTTGAAGTCTCAACACTTTTCAGTCTACTATATTAACATAAGGCATGACTAGGATTGAAATTGCTTTCTACAGCATATGCTTTTACTCTGGTTGTTTTGATTATTCAGATAACCTGCTTGGAGAAGGAGGCCATGCACAAGTGTACAAAGGTCATTTGGCAGATGGTCGAGTTGTGGCTGTGAAGAAGCTAGCGAAGATCGACAAGGAACAAGAAAACCAAGTATCTGATTTCTTATCCGAACTTGGGATTATTGCTCATGTCAACCACCCAAATGCAGCTAAACTTCTTGGCTTCAGTATCGATGGTGGTCTGCATCTTGTGCTCGAATACCTACCCCAAGGAAGCCTTGCTTCTGTACTCTATGGTAGCTGTTTTTCGAAAACCTCTAATAACTGAGCTCAAGTTCCTGAACCAGTAATACAGAACTTTCATTGATCAGGAGACCTTAAAATGTTTCAGGTGAAGAGGAATGTCTAGATTGGAAGAAGAGGTTTAAGGTGGTCATTGGAATCGCAGAAGGATTGAAGTATCTCCACCATGATTGTCCTAGGAGAATTATCCATAGAGATATAAAAGCTTCAAACATATTACTCACTGAAGAATTCGAGGCACAGGTGATCTGCAGATCAAATCTTGAGGCTTTTGTTTTACATTTCTGAAATACTTCTTTATTTTCCAAGACTTTTGATTTGATTCTTCGTGTATAGATTTCTGATTTTGGATTGGCTAAGTGGCTTCCAGATAACTGGATCCACCACACTGTCTACCCCATTGAAGGCACCTTCGGGTTAGGCAATTCAGACTTTGCTATTTGCTTCATCAGTTTGCAAAATGGTTAGAGCTGACCTACCTTGACCTGACCTGACATGTACATGGATTTTAGATACTTGGCTCCGGAGTACTTTATGAACGGAATTGTCGATGAGAAGACCGACGTGTTTGCTTTCGGAGTTCTATTACTAGAGATCATCACCGGTCGTCGAGCTGTTGATTCCAGCAAACAAAGCCTTGCAATCTGGGTATGTTTTGATCCGATCCTGCACATTCAAAACTAACAACTGATATAAGAAAACTTCAGTACAATGTGCTTTTAACAGATCAACAACTTTGATGGATGATTGTTCTGCACAGGCAAAGCCATTGTTGGAGGCAAACAATGTTAAAGAAGTAATTGATCCTCGGTTAGGAGACAAGTACGATCCCAGTGAAATGAAGCGTGCCATTTTAACAGCTTCAATGTGCATTCACTCCATACCTAGTATTCGTCCACACATGAATAGGGTACGTACGAGGTTCTTGTTCTTAAACCTTATCAACTTCTATACGCTTGCAAGTAACATCAAAAACCCTTCGCAGGTTGTACAGATACTAAACGGTGATGAAGCTCCAACAATGGAGTTCACACAGAAAACCAACTCAGGGAGGGCTGTCCTTTTAGATGGTTGTGACTTGCCGGATTACACCGACTCCAACTACCTTAACGACTTGAATCGCCATAGGCAACTCTTGATGGAGTAGACCGATCGATGATTGGTGCTTTGTATGTATAATAAAACCAAATCCATCACCTGGCTACTGCTTGCTGCTAATTTTTTTTGTTTTTTGTTTTTCACTTGCCTGCTACCTGGTGAGTTTCAGGCATCTCCGAGTTTTCATACACACCGCGTAGAACTAGTGACTCAGTGTCCTCCCTTCTTCTACGAGGTGTGTGTACCTATAATACTATATAGATAGAGGCCTGTAATGAATCGGCGAAGTGCACATATTCTACGTGAATATACAGAGTATTTATATGACGTGCCTCTTACCTCTCATCATTGTCGCGACGTCATACTCGATCCAAAGTCCCGTAGTGAAGCAGAATTTAAAAAGGTACGATAATATACAATCTTATTCTTATATAATAAAAAAACTGTTGAATTTAAAAAGGTCTAATAATACGTACCCTTATTTTTATATAATAGAGAGGTTATTTATGGTGCAACTAACTCGCACAT
>JANZLC010000202.1:2881510-2907637 GCA_026413385.1 Erythroxylum gracilipes | reverse complement strand
ACCTTACTTCTATATAATAGAGATGTTATTTAGAAAAACTGTTGAGTTTAAAAAGTTATAATAATACGTAAACTTTAATAGAGAGGTTATTTATGGTGCAACGTACCTCGCATATTCGTGTCCTAGGTAAATTTTAATTTTTAATAAATTAAAAATATTTAAATATATATATATAATTAAATTATATAACATATAACAAATGTGTGACGTAACTGATCACATCAACAATTTTACAAAAAACACAAACCAAATGGCGATACAATTCGCTATTCTGTTATTCACAATCGCCGTCGTCGCACTCCAGTACTACTATCCCAAGCGCTCCTCTGCCGCCAGGCTCCGATCAAAGAACCGAACCTCAGTCGAGTCCCACCGCCACCTCCAAAAGGCATCGCAATTCCTCTCACGCGCCACCTCCACCTCCTCCAAACCCCAATCTCTAGCCCTGGCCAGCAGCGCTCTGCTGGAGGCCGAAACAGCCATCGCTCTCTCTCCCAACGACCCGGGCCCTATGGTTCTCAAGGCTTTCGCTCTCGATCTACTTGGACGGAAAACGTCGGCCCTGAGATCGTTGGATTCGGCGTTGGCGCACCGGCGCGGGAGGTCGCTCGCGGGGAGAGAGCGCGGGGATGTTCTTGTTAAGAGAGCGGAGTTGAAGATTGAGGTGAATAAGAAGCGGCGAGTTGACTCGGCGATTGAGGATTTGAAGGAGGCTGTCAAGGAGTTAAGTGGTCATGGAAACGACAGCGCGTTTTGTTTGTTGGGTGAGTGTTATGAGTGGAAAGGCATGAGTGGAGAGGCCAAATGGGCTTTTGAAGAGGCACTTAGGGTTAACCCTGAGTCTGTAAAGGCTCGTCAAAGATTGGACACTTTACACAAGCAAAACTAAATCTATGAAGAATTGTTGTGATAAACTGAAGCTTGATTCGATGATTCTTTCAAAGGTAAATTAAGTTCTTTTTTCCTGGAAAAAAATATATACTTTGATATACGCTGCTAATTACAATCATGCATGATGGAATTGGAGAAAATTGAACATTTTTTCATAACTTTATTCGTCCCTATAATTCATTATCAGTAAATATTCTTACAAGTTCGATTCCCGGAGGAAAGAAAGATTAGAACTTTCTAGCCATTCAACAAAAAACATCATTTCTGCCACAGGTTATGAAATAAGGACATGAGAGTTTAGTATTAGTACTAAAGCTTTCTTGGGATCCGTTGGTTGAATATCTATGTCAATAACTCGTTAGGGTTCGTGAGACCATATATAGAACCCTGCAGTTTGAGGCAAGATGGTCATGGACGAGGTGGAGCCAGAGGAGTCGGCACAAGCAAACTTGTGGGAGGTTTGAAGATTGTGTTGATAAAGAGCTGATGCTGCCTCCAAAGGAATACAGCAAGGAATGGGAGGAACAGGTTGAATTGTTGCAAATGCTATAACATTGTTGCCATTGCCGCCATACCGGGGTTGCTGCTCCTGGTTCACCGTTGGTCTCTGCTCCCATTCAAGTGGGAGCTTCGAACGTTTTGCCGTGTTGCCACTGCCGCCAGTGGTGCCAGTAGGAAGAGCATTCCTCATTATTGCCTCTACATCGTATTGGTTCATCTCGAAATTGGTCACTGCATTTATTCCCCTGAACTTTATTGCAGCCACATCGTATGCTTCTGCTGCTTCTTCCTGCGTAGCTGTCACCACCATTTGCAGCAGACATCAAAATAACAATGAAGTCCAAGGTGCAGTGAAGATGCACTCGTGAATGCTCATAATTTGCTGTTGTACATGGAACAAAAATGTAAAACAAAGCATTACCAAAGGTGCCAAGGTACAGATCCTTGTTTCCAGCAACACGACCTATTCTTGCTTGCCAACGGCCCTGTTGATGATGCCTGCAGAAGCATATCAAGCATCATTAGCATGAACTTACAGTAACTAGCAAGTCATAAACGGATGAATTGCCAAAGATGAACCTCGTGACACCTCTGTACATGGAAGCTCCCCTTGAAAATCCTGTACTCTTCCTATCAATCAATTTTTACAGAGATTATTATGCAATGTAACTGAAGAAGAAATTTTGAACAAATGTTGTTCTTATGTCATTTTATACCTCCTTAGGGATGCAATAAATTCTTGCTTAGACACATGCTTCATCTCCTCCAATTCCTTGGTATAATCAGAAATCTGATTAAGATAATAACCTCAGTTAGTAAGTGAACAATCAAGTAAAAGCCAAAGCACCCAACAGTATTAGTATATTACAGGGAAGTTGGTTGTTGCTGCGAGGCCCCAGTATTTAAGAGCTGCCAAGTCATAAGCTCTAGCTGCTTTATCTTCCATATCATATCCACCTGACACAAGCCAAAATTTTCATCGAAGGAACGGTAAGTTTCATGTCTCTTCTGTTTTTATCTAAAGAAGTGGAAATGTACAAATTACGTTCCTGAAAAACAAAATCCAAAAAATAAACTAAGTAGAGATGCTAGGTCTCACCCAGATATACTGTGGTAGTATAGTTCAAATGTTGGAGTAACAGCCAGGCATCCAAGATCCCCCATTCCATGGAAAAGGCAAAAGAAAGAAATTCAAATACTAACATCATTAGAAAGCTCAGATGCTGCAGACACCGTATATCGATACTGTATCATTATATGAACTGATGTTCTTGTATCATACTGTTCGATGATGTACATATTGACAAGTATCAATACTGTATAATTATAAGTACCGATGCTCTTGTATCGTATTGTTTGGTACTCTACTCTTGTATTGTAATGTTCAATGTATCGTGAGGCTCTTGTATCATACTGTTTGGTATCTACTCTTGTATCATATTGATACCTTACTTTACAGTACTTGCAAGGTACGTATGCAAGTTTCTTTTCAGCCCAATTTTTTACGCACTAACTACAAACCCTTTACAAGAAACCGAAGAGAAAATATAGAGAGAGAGGGGGGGGGACCTTGACGCCCTTTTCTGGCCTGACCCTCCCTCTTACAGCTGTTATCCCACAGATGTGCTTCATATCTACCTGTCCATCTGTGTCTGCATCGACATGGCCATTGGCCAGAGACAGTTTAAAAGAGTGTAACCATAACTGGGAAAAGCATAATCCAAGTCCACAATAATGTTTGTCAGAGATAAATGCTCAATCTTGACACAAAACCATCAGTCATTGACTACAATACCAGCTGCAGAACAAGAAATTGGAACAATGATTTTGTACCTAGTAACACCTCTGTACATCGAAGTTCGCTGTCCGAAGGGACCAGCAACCTTTTTGGAACAATCAGACTCGACGGATCCAACAGCCTTCTTTGAACATCCACCCTGGTTAGCCCCGACTGTCAAACCATTGCTTGCTCCGTCACAGCTAGAGGACCCCAAGTCAATGCCACCAACTTGAGTCCTAGCTACTGAGGCCGAGTCGTCGACCTCGGAGCCCGAGTTGGTCGAAAAGTTCTGAAACCCAGTTATGGTCTTGAGATCTTGATGTTCGTTGAAGTACGTAGCAGAGCCTTGGTCATAGATGTGAGTCAAGGACGAGTCTCGAGTCTCGGTTTGGCTGTTATCTGAATACCGAACCATTGACATACATGAAAATTACAGAAGATACTTCCTCAAGTATAATATATAGAATTCTGATAAAGAAAGAACACGATAGTCAGGCAGGAAGATAGAGAGCCGAAAGAGTTCAGTTTTACCATTAGAGTATAAGTCGCCGATCAAGAAGTGAGGAGAGGCAGTGGATGAACTCTCATTAGAAATGAACTGATATTGAGATGACCTCAACATCTCCATTGAAGACGGTGAAAAGGAGAGCGAGTTAGTCGCTGGTACCATCTAAAACAAACAAAAACCAACCATATTAAAGCACAAATCTCAAGATACACAAAACATGAAACGACCAAGAAAACCAAAACGTTACCTTGAACCGTTACTCAAAACTACCCATTTCCATAACAGAACCCGTAACGATACTCACGAAGCTAATCACTTTTCAGAAAAACCAAACAACAAAAGGAAGACACAGAATACTGCGTCCTTCAGCTATCAGTCCCTGTTCTTCGAGCAGGTTATGTGGTGTACATAGTTTAGTAACTCAATGCATGCAAAACCCATCAGAGATTTGAGCTCAAAAACAAGAATCTATACAGTATATCTCACTTTCTACTGATAAAGAAAGCGAAAGAAACAAGCTTTAGAGACAGTGAGCACTGAATTATCAGAGGATTCTTTTGCTATTATCCGAGTTTCGACACGGTGATAAAAGAGAGTTGAGTGTGTGAAAACGGTCGTTTCACTTGGGGAGTTGGTCCTTTCGTTTTGTCTTGTTTTCTCAAATTTGCACACTTGTCCTGCATGCACCTTCCTATTGGATTTGAATATTAATAGCTACCTACTTTCTTATATTGAATGTATTCACATGTTAAGGGGTTTGTTTATAGAATTTTCACTTCAAATTTTCCACAGCATGACAAATTATTCTAGTTTAAAATGAATATGAATTCAATGTTTTTAAACTCGAATTTAATATAAACTTATTATTAAAAAGGTTGGTAATTCAAATTTAATAAATTAATTATCAAAGATTTAGTTTTTAATCAAATTTAAATGAAAAGAAAGTTCATTTATATGTTTTTATTTTTAAAAATTAAATAATATTTTTATATAATATTAAAATATTCAATCAATGTTAAAATTTTAGATTATTTTTTAATTTTTCGGATCCATTTAGTTTAATAATTTTTATTCTTAAAAATTATTTAGTTTATTAATTAATTAGTTAATTTTTATAAATTAATTAATTTTTATTTAATAATCTTTTAATTATATAAATTAATAAAAAAGATGTTTCTAACAAACTGGAAATTTTGATGAGAGGAGCACGTGGCAAAGATTTGACCATAGACCGAAAGGACACGTGCTCAACATCTGCCGTAATTCCGGCGACGCAGTGCATGAACAAATCAAAACAAGTGGAGGTGCGGGGAATCGAACCCCGTGCCTCTCGCATGCGAAGCGAGCGCTCTACCATATGAGCTACACCCCCAATCTGTTGGGAGACTTAACACGTAGTTATTTAAAAATTATCTTAGATTATCTTTTATTTTGAATTTTTTAACTTATTACTTAAATTTTAAAAATTTTTAATTAAATGATAAATCTTTTATAACTTTAACAATATAATTCAAAACATTAATTTTATTAGTATTTTATTAATTTGACTAACAATTTTTTTTATTATGACATATAAGTATCCGTGTAGAAAATTTCTTTCTACGTCACCTCCTAACTCTTTAATGTGGCTCCGTGACCGTTTAAGACTACCCCTTGTAAGTGATTAACATGTGGATCCAACATTAATAGAAGTCAAACAATTAGCATTTAGTCAACTATATGAGACAAGTAATGATGATACTGGAGAAAACATAGTTCCTCCTTTTTGACTTGATAATGAGACCAAGTAAGGAGCAGGCAGGCTAGTTGAAATGTGGAGTTCATGAGTCACACTTTCTTTTTTCATTTAACTACAACAGAAAGGTTGACATTTTTTATTTGCTTTAAAATTAATAAATTTAAAAATAATATTATTAAAATAACATCATTTTTACAAATTTTGTATTAAAATTAATAAATTAAAAATATTATTATTAAAATAACAACATTTTAACCCGAGTTTGAAATTTTTAGTTTTTTAATTAAAAATATGTATTTAATTAGGATTTAATCAAATTTGAGAGCCTCATATCTGATAAGTTTTGGTTGAGCTCGAATTCGACCATAAATTTAATTTGAACTTCTCAATCTATTATCATCCTTAATTTCAAAATATTATTGATATTATTGGCGAGTTTAAAATAAATAAAACTTGTTAGATTAATCAAATGAAGTCTAGAGTTAATTTGCAACCATTTGAAAGGAAAGAGGTAGTAACATGTTGAACTTGTTTTTTTTATAAAGGATAAAAGTTGGATAATTTTTTATTATTTAAGAAAATTTTAAATTTTTTAAAAACATTTATTAAAAATAATAACATAGTTGATATGAACATCATATATACTAAATAAAATGAATTAATTAAATATAACTTAAACTAATAAATTTATTATAATTATCTTAAATTACTAATTTAAGTCGAGTTTAATTGGTTCAAGTTAGATTTAAGAGTTAAGTCAGATTATCACGTAACAACAACAATAATAACAATTCAATAAAAATTTGGCTAAACAGAAGATCTTGGGAGGTTTAGTAATACAAATCTTTATCCATAATTAATAGAGAGACTGTCAATAATATTTAATTAGTTCATATATTGTATTTTATCATTATTTTTAATGAGAATTTTTTTAAAAAAATTAAATACTATAATCTTTTAAAAAATAAAAATTAAAGAACTTTTCTAAAAAATTTATATAATTTTAGTTGAAGAGCTTGAAACAATTTGTACTTTATCCCTATGAATTTCCTCCATGATTTAGCTTACTTCTTCTACCATCCAGGAGATGATTCCCAGGTTGACCTGCCTCTTCATTTTCATCGATTTTGCAGAACTTTTCATTTCTTTCTCTTTATATGATAACTAGGAAAGCCTGCAGGATATGTACATATCCAAACTTACAGCTGCAGAACAGTGATTACCCTTTATTAAAATAAAGCTAAATAATGCCCCTCCGGAGAGGATCTTTGAAAACCAGCTACAATCCTTTGAAAAGAGTCCAACTTTTTTCATAGATGTTTTCACACTTCTTATCTCAACACGGTTTCGATTTGTTTGATTGTATGAAGACAAAAAACGGAACGTTTGAGCCATATTTGATGATTAGGTTGGCCTTTAGTGGTTCTGTTGTGTGTTAAGAGGATTAAAAGTAGGTGAGAGTGATCAAGGGCTTGAAGCTGAAGAAACAATGGAGGATAGTCAAATGGAGAAGGTTTATGTTGGTCTTGGAAATGATTTACAAGAAGGGTACAAGACTTTGGATTGGACACTCAGGAAATGGAAATCCAATTCTATCACCGTTGTCATTCTTCATCTGACCCACAATCTTTCTCAGGAATTTGTTAACACCCCATGTAAGCTTGAACATGATCCAAGTTTTTCTTTGTTTCTGTTAGAACTCAACTGGGGTTTGGGTTCTGTTAATTTCCTTTTCTGGTTTCAGTTGGGAAGCTCCCTGCAAGCTCTGTAAGTGAAGAGAAATTGGAAGTTATTAGAAAGTATGAGCAAGAAAAGATGGAGAAGTTACCGAACAAGTACTTAGCTTTCTGTGGACAGGTTTAGGTTCTTTTCTTCTCTGATGATTCACCTTGGAATCAAATGTTTCTGATAGTTTCTCAGGATCTCCATTTTCCTCAAAAATTTTACAGGTAAAGGCTGAAATTAGGAAAGTTGAGAAATCCGATGAGCCCATTCACAAGGTCATAGTAGATTTGATCTCCAGACAAAAGATAAAGAAATTGGTCATGGGACTTGCATTCATGAAGGATTCTTCGTGGTGAGAACAAGTTTTCTTATCTTCTTCACTGTGTGATCAACTCAATTATTTATCCATGTCTTCCTGTATAGGAGATCAAAGACTGCAACCAGCAGCTTACTGTACATTCAACAGCACAAACCCAATTTCTGTGAATTTTCCATTGTATGGGGAGGGAAGTTGATGTTCCTTAAAGAAGAAAATGATGAAGTACGCATCGAGAACGATCAAGGAGTGCCCATCACAAAGAAGGGTAGTTTCAAGAGTTGGCTGGGAAAGATGTTTGCTGAAAGTTCCAGCAGAAACTCTACTCATGGCCTGGGCTCGAGTAGTTCCCAAGATCAATGGCAGAAAAATGCCCAAGAGATTGAAGATTATTTCAAGTACTTAACTTCTCTGAATTTGGATGCAGAAATATGTGAGGAAGAGAAGGATGCCCTCCAAAATAATTCAATGGAGCCTGATTTGCCAGAACTTGATGATTCTACCGTGGTAAGCTTTAGAAAGATCATCTTATGCAATATGTGGTCATGACACCTTATCTTCATTGGCAATTATCCGAAATGACTTTTTAGCACTAAGTACAATTCTTGCGAAGGAGCTATACACTTTCTCTATATTAAAAATTTTAATATGATATCAAAGTAGGTTTAGTCTGAATTATTAATTTCTCGGTTGTTCGTCTAGATGTTCAGTTCCAGCGGCCTGATTCAATAAATATCCAATCCTAGTTATACTTAAGAGAAAGTGCTAAAGTATCTCATATTTGACTAAATATGAAAATATTAAAGAGTTTATAAGTAATAAAAATTGACTATCAAAATGACTAATTCTAATTATGTTGATAATAGTTAACTTAATCGGACCCTATATTTTATTCATATTAAAAATTCTAATAAATAGCACCGAGTAATCGTAACATACAGGCCGGTATCCGATGGAAAACGGTAATCAAATAGGCTGTGCCATACCAAATATCTGAATCGAGTTGTACGCTTGCAACGGTAGCATGTCACAGAAAGATTTTTAGATCATTCAATTTCTTCCTGTGTCGGCATGTTTCTCTCTCTTTTTCCTATTTTCTGAATATGCCAATGTTTTGCAATATGTCAGAGTGTTGCTGCAAAAGTGGAATCCATGAAAAGGAAAATAGATGAAGCCCAGAAGATAGTTCAGTTGAAAAAGGAAGAGGCAAAGGCCAATGCAGAAAGATCTGCTAAAGCTGAATGGGCCATATCTTTGTGCAATACCCAGGTGATTTCAGCAGCTTAATCTCTGTGCAAACTTGAGCATATTTCACTACATTCATCTGAAACAGTTCCTAGTTTTGACTTACTGAAATGAATTCCCACGAATTTGGGAAAGAAAACATGTTTTTTTTAACAAAGCAAATCCCAAGTTCTCGATCCTTTTTACATTTGTTTTTGTTCCTGATGAACTGGAATGACGAATTCATTACAGGTTGAAAAGCTTGACGCAGGGATAAAAGAAGAGAAAGCAAGACGCATAGAGATAACCAACCACGTAGATTCCGAGAAAGAACAGATTCAGGATATCCTGAGCTATGCTCAAGAAAGCAGAAACAGGCTCACTTACCTTCGTGAACTACAGTTGGAACTCTCTAACAAACTTCAGCTATCAACTGTGACAAGATCACACATGGAGACTGAACTAGAGAAGGCAGTGATTGCAAGAGCTGAAATGGTTCGGGAAATTGAGGAGTTGCGTAGGCAGAGAGACGTCATTCAGCGCAGAATCGAGTTCTGCAAGGAGAAGGATGCCATTGGAATGGCCACCAAGTTGAGTGAACAGAGTTGCTCTTATAGAGATTACAGTGCAGAAGATATCAGGCTAGCAACAGATGATTTTTCTGAGATGCTGAGATTGAAATCAGGAGGTGATTGGACTAATGTTTATCGAGGACGCATCAATAATACAACAGTTGCTATCAAAATACTCCCTTCTGAAAGTCAGTTGTCCCCTGAAGATTTTCTAACCAAGGTAACATAAAAACATGGTCTTATCAAAGTAGGAGGTTCTAGCTTTACCATCTTCAAACCGATCATTGAACTATTTAACTTTAATCCGATGTTGTAGATGAAGATTCTGAACAGCATTCGTCACCCACATTTGATATGCATGATTGGCTTCTGCTCGGAGATAAAGTGCATTGTTTTCGAGTACATGCAAAATGGGAGCTTAAGAGATATATTATTTTCCTCACAAGGGAACCTTAAGAAGGTAAATCGATCCCTCCCATGGCATGCTCGGTTACGTATAGCCCACGAAGTAGCCTCCGGCCTCGCATACCTCCACTCAGCTCAGCCAAAACCTCTAATTCATGGCCACCTGACTGCCGGCAACATCCTTCTGGACCGAAACCTGGTTTCTAAGATAAGTGGATTCAGCTTAAACCCGGGCTGTGATGTCTGCGACGAGCGACCCGATATTCGTGCACTTGGGGTCATACTTCTCCACCTTTTGACGGGGAGGAACTGGCTCGGATTGGTGGAGGAGGCGGTGTCGAAGGACCGGACTGCCCTGGTTGGAGTTTTGGATAAGAAGGCTGGACAGTGGCCGGTAGAGCTGGCGGAGGAGCTTGTAGAAGTGGCGATGAAGTGCATGGCAGTCTACGGCGAACATAACTCAGAGATGAGCGTGGCGAGCGTGGTTGTGAAGCTTGATGAGTTAAGGAGAAAGGGTGATGAGGTAGTCGCCGATGGTGGGAATCAGGTAGCTGAAGATGAAAATTTTGTGGCTGAAGAAGACTCCATTGAAGTTCCAAGCATCTTTATGTGTCCCATTCTTCAGGTTAGTTCAACTCAGTCTCAACCATACTCTCAGATTTGAAAGACTTTGACTCTGAAACTGAAATTTGTAGACCCAAAATTTGAGGACTTGACCTGAAATTGAAATTTATCAAACTTTAAAATTTTGACTCGAACCAGATTAAGTCTAGGCTTTTCGATCTATTCGATCTAAATTAAAAGTTGATCAAGCTTCGAATCAAACCAAATCTATAAAAAAAATTTGGGTTGAGCTTGTATTTAGCACTAACCTCATGTTATGCTGTGATGGTTGCAGGATGTGATGAAAGATCCATATTTAGCAGCGGATGGTTTTTCATACGAGTTGGAAGCCATAGATGCATGGTTGAAGATGGGGAGAGATACATCACCTATGACCAACTTAAAGCTTAAGCACAAATCCCTCACTCCTAATCACACACTTCGATTCCTCATTCAAGACTGGCAAACTAAGAAGTCTAGTGTACCTGCGTAACAGACTCATTCATTATTGGCTGTTTAGTTCTCTGTCAGAATTCATTATTGTATCTTAATAATTAATTTCTTTATTCTTTTTTTCAGTTTGCATTACTTTAATATAAATGAGTTTGACATATGCAAGTATTGACAGAAAACAAGCTCATTCAATGAGATTGGCATGTCAAACTAAACAGACGTCGGAGTATTCAATCTTGATTAGCCTCATACTGGGACTAGAACTTAATAATAACATAAACCACAAATACATTTTACGGGAAAGAATGTTTTGAATATTACAACATCCAATGTATGTATAAATAACATATTTGGCTGAGTTACAATTGAAGATGAGCTAGTTTATGCATCATCTGCAGCAATCATGGGCCAAACTTCATATATAGTGGCGTATAAGCTGCACAAAGTGCTTCTATTTATCTTCTACACTCTCAACCTGAAACCTAACATCAAGCAAGCAAACATCTTGAGCAGTAGAAGAACTTGGCAACCTTTTCAGGTAGGGAATAATCTGCATGGAGATCTGGATCGGTTGCCATGTCCTCAGCATGAGACCATATATATACTCCCCTTTCCTGCCGACTACCAGGGACCGTGTTGTCGAGCACAAACGCAATCAACAGTGTAACCACCATGTTCATTGACAAAAGTGCATTCATTGCAAAATCAAACTGACAACAAAAACAAAGAAAATTGTCATAAGGTCTTCAATATCAAGTTGGAAAAGGAAAGTAGCTGAGTTCCGTAACTGAAGAACTGAGTTGCAGAAGATATTGTCCTGTTTACAAGTTCACTGATTAGTAAAAAGTCGGCAGTGGCATACTTGTTTACTGCTGGAGTGAATCGGCCCGTCTGATGCTGCCCCATAGGATAGAAAATAACTTGGTAGTATCAAGCTAGATTCAGGTTGATACTGCTGAAAATATGCAGGAATCGATAAACCAAGGAACAGAGAAACACCAACTATCGTTATGTTCCTAAAACTTGCCGTTTGAGTGTACTGCAAAGTGGAGAGACCCAATGCCACAGTAAGGCCCCACATGAAGCAAAGAATAGCAGCAGCCAAGGCTTGCGGTATTGAAGCGAGAATGGCACCAATTTTTCCTATTAAAACAAATAAATCTATTACAAGCTAACACGAAAAACTGAGAGCACTAAATGCATTAGTCATTGAGTACCAAAGCCAGACAATCAATCAGGAGATATCCAGATTTTATCAAATTACAGAAACTTATGCGGAAAATTACAATCTCAAAAGTAGAGTACGGCTCTCGCATTTCTGTGTTTAGCTTAAATGTCTGAATTAGTTGTCCGATGAAGTTTGTGACAAGATACATTTTAGGGATGTCTTAGACATCCTTTGAGATCTAGCATTAACTTCATCGAAAGAAGACGAAGTGCAAGTTTCCACATGAACAGCCAAGTTGAATCATCTAGCATTGATCTAATTCAGCGTCCAAGTATCAGAAACAACAGTAGTCTACAAGCATGGTCCAACCTAGACAGAGTTTCAAGGTATTTACCTATGAAAGAGAAAAAGATCAAAAAGGCTGCTCCAATTTCGACAGCTCTTCGACTGGCAACCTTTGTTACGTTGATGGTGTGGGCATTCTCCGTTAAGGTTGTTGAGCCAGTACCTGAACCCCAAAGTCCAGCCAAAATACTGCAGAAGCCTTCAAGTGCAATTCCTCTGCTTACAATTCCTGGAGTTGGAGGCTTTGAATTCACCAGCAAAGATGTAGAATGATATGTCCCAACCTGGTACGCAATTACAACATTTGTAGGTCATATATGTGGTTCTATATTTATTCTCCTACACGGAATAATATCCACGATTTCATAGATCATGCAAATGTTAACTCTGGGTTGTTGTTCAGTGGCTTCATGAAAAGTAAAGCCACAGGTCTTCATCATACTATTTTATTTGTTGCTTTAACTGATGTAGGAATAGTTTAACTCTGCCATAATCACCAAAAAGATTTAGCAGGAGGTGCTTGCAGGACTTTTACTCACTGACATCCAATAGACAACTCAAAATTAACTCGATTCTCTCTGCTTCATTTATTTACTTTCCGTCATTGTTACTTGTATGGAACTATCTATACAATTATGAAGCACCTAGTGCCCAATAGTGGAACAGGAATTAAACTCAGGGGGTAAATTCGTGGGTGACTGTAAAGCTGCTAAGATTTACATCCTAATAGAACAAATCAAATTGGCCATGTACATGAACTTGACTTACTGAATCCACAGATGCAACCAGAGAGACGATTATCATGATCAAGGAAGTTCTTAGATGGAAGATGGGGATACCCCATTGTAAAGGGTAGGGAATTCTGACCCAGGCTGCTGTTTTCCAAGCATTGGAAACATCAGTTCTGCAGTGTTGCATGGTATAGGCATGCTTTCTGCATTGGTCCACCAATATGTTTGAACTAGGTATGCCGGGGCTGCAACCTTTGAAATTGTATGCTCCACCAGCTGTCAAA
This sequence comes from Erythroxylum gracilipes, assembly GCA_026413385.1. Taxonomy (NCBI): domain Eukaryota; kingdom Viridiplantae; phylum Streptophyta; class Magnoliopsida; order Malpighiales; family Erythroxylaceae; genus Erythroxylum; species Erythroxylum gracilipes. The sequence continues at coordinate 2,894,393 of JANZLC010000202.1, read as the reverse complement.
AAGAATGCATATATCCAGATGATCATAACACTGAAAGGGACCTGCAATGACAAAAATAATTCAAGCAAGATGTTGCAACAAAATTAGCAGCATTCAACTTAGTAATTGTATGCAACTACGTATAGTAGCATCAGTTGAAGTTTAGAAATGTATTAAAAGGAAATAAAAGGTGAACAAAAAGGAAAGACATAGCAAGCTAGAAAACATACTGCATAAATTCGGAAAATGCGATGGCCAAAGATAGATATTCCTCGAAGGTACTGAAAAAGGCAATATGAGTACACAAATAAGTTTTGTGAACAGTTTCTTTGCCATTAGTAATAACATACCAATGGCAGAAATTTACAGCATCTGCAAAACTTTCATTACACACTGGAAAAGATACCATAAATACTAAACGCATAGACCAGTACAGTACTAAAGATATATTTGAATTGTTTTTCACCATAAAGGACAGAACTTACCAGAGTGAAAATGAGAACCAACAGTATCAAAGGAATGCTAATTTCCACACAACTTCCAGCTTGGGGGAAACCGTAGCTTAGAAATGCTAAACCTACTGCTGTAACAGTTGGTGCAACCACCACAGGATTTATTAATCTGTAATGCAATGTTTTCCAACAAAGAAGTATCAGACGACTTTCTCAAATGTAAATAAAAATGTGCAATGGCTTGCGCATAAAATATTGTTGATTTTTAATGACTAGCCTTCAGCATAATGAACTGATTTTTAATGCGTATAAAATACAGACTTTAAAGTGCAGAAGTAATTAATCATTCTCAGCTGTTTAATTTGAAAGTAAAGGAACATAGAAGGGATTATAACATTTTCTCATTTCAAACAATATCAGACATTGATATTCAGGTTGATAAAAAAAATATGTACTTATTTGGGAAAAAGGAAAAACATAGATTCATAGCAAGCACTGAACACTTCAAACTATTAAAATGAAGAAGCTACTTCTCCACTTACCTTAGTAACAAGGACATTAAACCACTAAATCCCAATAAGCTTTGAAATATCGAACCAACAATTATAGCCCCTTGAAGTTCCCGCATTATGTGCCTAAATTTCTACAAATAAAAGAAGTCTGCAATTAACACAAAGACTAAGCTTACTACCCAAAACAAAGAACAGCTAATCATATCCTGCAATTGTAGCCATTAGTCTAAACTTCAATGGAACCAATACAGTAAAATGACTGTCACTACTCATTCTCAACTCTCGTTCAATCACAAGTTTACCCCATACTATTTTGAATTTTCTTTTATGATCTTTTATGTTCTGTTAATAAAAGGTTTGCAAGCTATTTGGACTTTTAAAATGACATTACTGGTAAAACTTGACAAAGTACAGATATATCACATGCAAAGTCTTCCTGCTAAAGACTTACGTGTTCTGTCAGATTCCGATATTCATGAGCATTAATAATGACCAATGCTGGTGCCAAATACACAAACGAGCTCCCTTGAACTAAGGGCAGTCGACTACCGAAGTATGAATTCAGTATTGTTGTAATGCCAGACACCAGCAGCATTGTAGAAATAACTGTAGCCGTATCTTTCTGAAACATTCGTGTTCATAAAGGCTCAGTCAATTGACATTGGCAACAGATGGAGGAGTTACTAATGAGAGGCAGTACTTACATCAGTGCCACCCATAGCTGGTACGATGATTAGGGGAATGAAAACTAACGAACCAGCCAAAGATAAATAGTGCTGTAAGCCATAGAATATAAGTGGCACTGCAGTGAGAATACAAATTAGTGAGAATCACTTAGAAGAATAATCCCACCAATCAGGAATCAGTGAGTCCTGAGTTCATACGCAGATTTAAAAATCCAAGTTCTTGCTTTGTGAGAAAGTTATTTAAGCATTTTGACTATCTACTGCTATGTATGGATGGTTAGAATTCTAATATGTGTGACACAACATTAAATTTGTGTCCAGAATAGGTAAGGGCGACAAAGCTATCCAATAACTATTTCAAGTTCCAGTTGAGGACACACATTGGCTTTCAGAAAATGACATTTAAATCTCCACATACTAAAATCAAATACTACACCATCCGCACGTTCTGTAAAATAGTCATTTTTACCAACTTCTGTTTTTGCCTGAGTTTGAACTTTAGAACATAGATACAGAGCACCCTGATAGCTAAAATGGTGAAATAATAACTAAAGAGCGAAAGAAATTTGTAGAATGCACTAACCAAAACCAGGATTATCTCGCAATCCATATCTCATTCCACTTTGCCTGTGCCACCATCCATCAACAGGGTCCTCCCCACCTGGATAGAATTCAATCCCAACATCCCTCCCCTCGTTTCCTTCCTCCTTCTTCGGTTCCAAAGCCGGAGTTGTTGCTGGTATTTCATTTCCATTTTCATTTGCTATTGCATTCGTATCAGCACTCCCATTTACGTGCTGTTGAACTCTATTTCCATTTGCATTCAACTGTGTTCTCTTTTCCTCAACTTTAGATCCCGATACAGGCTCATCTCCAATTCTCCTTTTATTGCTCTCATCCCTCAACCCCAAACCCCTATCATCTCTCCCAGTTCTAAACCCATTTCTAAAGCCACGAACATAGCTCGAGTCCTGTTCAATCTCGGTGGCTCTCCTAGTCCGACCCAGAACCGGGTCAATCTCAATCTTTGGTGACGACCCGCCATTGTTCTGTTGATCAGTACCCTTCTCCAAGTCAAAACCAGCGCCGCTATCAAACTTCCCACTGGTGCTTGTGGCAGTTTCACCAGAGAAAGTGGACACAAAGCCAGTTCTTTTGGCCCAAGATCGCAGGTCTCTAGGATTGTGGTCAGATTTCGGCACAAAAGGCTCAATCTTCGGCAGCATAGAGCCAAGCTTTAGCTTACTTTTACCTCTCTCTCTTCTCTGCTCGGACTTCCCCAACAAATCTGAGCTCGACCCAGGTTCCATTGCAGCTTTTTCTTAAATGAATAATCACTCTTTAGCTATTCCACACCATAAAAAGGCCAAAAAGAAAAAAAGAAAAAGAGAGAACTTTATGAGTAGAAGCAAAGAAAAGATAGGAGTGGTAATGGAGATCAGGAGATGTGTCACTCACTAAGAAGGTGCTGGAATGATTCATACCTTTGCTTAGTGAATGATAGCGAACATAACATCAAATTATAATGGGAATTACTAAGTGGGAGAGTGAAGCTACTGAAGTCATGTTCTCACCTCTTCAAGTGTTTCTCGCTGCCGCTAGATAGTTGCTGTCAAGACTCGGTAATCATAATAATTAAAATGACTACAATGCCCTCGTTTTTGGCCGTTGCAATAGACACAACACAAGTGGGAAAACCTCGTCAGGAAATGAAAATTCATAACTGTAATAAGGATCATATTACATATAAAGGTACCCCTTCAAATCCTGCGTCTCGGACTCTTATTAAAAAGTTATTTTATCCATAGTTTAGTGACAACTAGGATTTCTTCGATTCTAAGTATGTCTATGCTGATTAAGTGGCTGTAATGAGAAGCCTACGTGGCTTGGATCAATAACTAAAGTTGGAAATTATTTTTATATCAATGTAATATATATAATAATTCATAACTTACTTATTCATTTAATTATTAAATGATGGTTTAAATCAATCTTTTGAAAGGAGATAAGGGAGAAGTGGAAAGATGGGTTTGGACTTTTGGTAGCTTCTATGTCACTTTCAAAAGATAAGAAGGGCAAAGTAGTGTTTGGTAGGAAATATGCACCTTTGATGTATATCCCCATTAGCTAATATAGGAAAGTAATTGGATTACTATCTTTTAAACTTGATTCTATATATCATAAAAAGTTTAATCAAGATGTAACATAATTTAAAATTGATGGATCAAATTCAATTTGATCAAGTTTTAATTTAAATTTTATGATTTTTGTTTAATTAATTATGAGAAAGTAATTAAATTTGTAAAAATTATTGGACTAAATGAGATTTAAAAATCGAGATAGAGTATGCAATCTTCAAGCAAAATGAATCCTGGAAAAAGATGGAAATGTACAGCTGGGATGCTGGAAATCCAAGTAACCTTTGCTTTCTCCACCAAAGGTAAAAAGCTCAATAATGACTCTACCACTACCAGCAACCTATCAGTTCAATCCCATTAGTTGGTAATTGATTTCCAAGAAGATTGCTTGAAAAGTTCAGTTCTTTAGCCTAATTATTTCAACCCCACTACTAATCAGATTATTATCCTTCAAGTTGAAGATTAGGGAAATCATTATATACATGAAATGACGCTTACAACCAGGAACATTGGATCCTTGGGACTCTGATCTTTAATTCCTTTGGAACTAGAACTAACGTCAAGTCTTCAAACCAGAAGTTTCACTGGGAAAAGAAGATAAAGTACAGGCGATTTGAGTGAAGATCATACCACATTCATGACTTGTCAAGTAATCTATGTTTTAAAGAATCTTGAAGCCACTTACTGACCAGCAAAACACAGAATAAATAAAACATGAAAAGGGATGCGAGAAAAGAAGCTGTAGTTTTCTTAATACCACAAAAGGGAAACTTACTGCAGAACATGTACATAGACAAATGAAAAGAAAAAACAGTTCGCAAATGGCTGAAATACTCTCTGCTGTTTTATAATTGGCTGTAGGCATCTACATTGATCCAGAAAAGAAAAGGACTATCTGTTCAACATTAAACGAGAGACAAGAAGCTGTGGCTTCTACAAAGAAAACAATTACAAACAAAAAATGAATTTGAACTTGCTCACAGATGTAGAGACAACGAAGGAACAATGGTTTACTTACATAGGTCCTGACTTGAAGTCATTGTACTTTTTATGCAGCGCTGGCTGCACACGGGAGAAGAATGAATGTCTCTGCTTCTTTGGCTTTACACCAAAAATAAATGAGTGCAAAGGAACATGAGACCGGCTCTCCGAGTGCTGTAACTGGGCAGATTGATTGCTCCTTTGTCCAGAAAGCTTGTATTCTTCGTTCACCTTCGCCAGAGTTCTATCAAGTTCAAGCTTGAGAGCTGTTACATGATCCAACCCTGCTTGCAATTCATCTGCTACCTTGTTATTCTCTTGTTTCATGTTTAAAACCTCACCTTGAAACTTTGCAGCTTGATGGGTTGTAAACTTAAAATCGTCATATTCAGCACTTTCCTTTAGAGCAGCTTTTATCTCCTCTTGAATATCACAAAGGGATGAGAATCTACTCTGCAATTCATCTTTCAGTAACACACTTTTCTCTAACCAGACTGTTAGTTCAGCTTGTATTTCTCTGAGGTGTTTGTATATTGGCTTTGCATCTGATTTGGTAAAATATCTTCCAGCACTACTCCCATCAAGCTTCTTTCGCTTATCATCAAGCTTTGATAGCTCAGACTGTAAATCTTTGATTTCAGTTCCAAATTTCTGTATCTGGTGATATGTAGTACTGAACCTTAACCAGAAATCCAAGTTCTCCTCTAAAACTTCGTCAATGTGTGACCTAAATCTTTGTTCAATCTCAGATGGACATTCTGGCAGGTTCATTAGAATTGCCTCAATATCGTCTTCCTCTTCTATTGTTGGTTCCTCAGATTCACAAGGCTCTCCAATGCCTGCTTGGAGAAGGCTGAGCTTCTGACGTAAGAACTGAATCTGTTCATCCTTCTTCGCATTAGCAGTCTTCAGTTCTCTTAACTGTACCGTGGTATTGAAGAGGCTATCTCCACTTCTCTGCTCTGCTTCGGCAAGCTTCTTCTTGGCTTCCTTGTAATTCCGAAGTACAGTTGTATACTCAGTCAGCAGAACTTTCTCTCTATTTTCCATACCATTCGTGAACAAATCCTTCCAGTCTGGTTCATCATCCTTTCTTTTTCTCTGAGCTTGAGTATCATCAACCTTTTCCTCTATTATGAGGTTGCCAGTGCTGGATTGGAATGGGCCAACACTTTCTCCATCACTTTTGCTGGTTCTTGGGTCCTCCATTTCTACCTCTTCATCTTTTGTTCTGCTATCTGTAGTCTCTCTGAAATCAAGATCTTTTTGTTTTTCATGCTCTCCAGGCAAACCAACTTCAACGGCATAGTTCTCTTCTTTCTGTAGAGAATCTGAAATCCTGACCTCGTGTGGTTCCTTAAAACTTTTTCCAGGAATTGCATCTTCCTGTTCTTGATATTTGTTTTCTGAAAATGAAAGGCACAATCAAATCACTAACGCAGTTACACACAAAAGATGAAAAGAAAAGAAGGTTAAATCTTTATCCACAATTTGTTTTGGTCCAACTAAATTTACCTAAAATATTGAGCTCTGCTTCTGGTGTCACATCCGCCAGTTCCTTTACGTCATTAGGAGCAGCTTCAGACTGTTGACATTCAAAATTAACTAAAGAATCTCCATATGTATTGGACAATTCCTGGGATTCAAGCTCAACTGTAGGACCTCCTTGTCCTTTGGCATCTTGTTGGGATTCAAGTTGAGTTAAAGAGCCTGGAATCTTGGACTCTGCTTCTGAATTCACTCTCTCTGACTGATCCGAGGTGGCATTAGGAGCAACTACTTCTTCATGATTTCTGTTATCTTCTTGTGATTCAAACGCAGCTGGAGAACCTTCTTCTCTTTTAGAAGCTTCTTGTGATTCATAATTAATTGAAGAACCTTCTTGTCCTTTAGACTCTTCTTGGCATTGAAGTTGAACTACAGAACCTTCTTGTTGTTTGGACCCTTCTTGAGATTCAAATTCAACTAGAAATTCCTTTTCCATTTGCTTTGTTATGTCAAGCTCCTCGTCCGGCTTCAAGTTATACATCTTACCAGAGAGATGATCAAGATTACAGTGAGCCTCGGTAAAATGTGTTTGAAGATTGTTATTCTGCTCTTCAACACTCTTGTTTAGGTCCTGAAGTCCAAGCAACTTTTCCTCCAGTTCTCTCAACTTTATGCTCATCTCATTTTTGTCATTCGTTAATGTTGTCTTGTCATCTTCCAAGGTTTGAATCTGAGATTGAAGCTCGTCTGTTTCCGATCTTAATCTCTTTGTAAGAGCTGTCTGTGATGAAATTGCAGATTCCAAACTAATAACCTTGTTAACAAGCTCATCAATCTTCTCTGCAAGTTCTGTCACCGTAAGAGGAGAATTAAATCCAACATCAAAGTGCTCCTTAATCTTCTCCTGTAACATCTCCAAATCCTTTCTAGCTCGTGTACTAACATTTGCTTCTTGATCTGAGCTTTTCAACTCTTCGACTACTTTGTCAGGTTCATCTTTGGCTTGTGGCTTCTCAAGGTCAATGACCTGACCCTTTAAGAAGACATCCTTGAGAGACTTCAACTTCTCTCGTGCATGGCTAATTCTTTCCCGTTCTACTACTGCTTCTTTTGCAGATGTTGCTTGTTTCTCTTGCAATTGAGCCAGTGTCTCCTGGCAGGATTTCAAGGCTGCTGATGCCATCAACGTTCGAGCTTCATCATCTTCAATGATAATGCCAGCACCAAATTCATCTTGCAAGGCACACACCTTCTCTTGCAATTCTCTTATTTCCTGTTCGATTTCCCAGTATTTAGCTACCCCACTCTCATAAGAACTCTTTACAAATTCTTTTTCCGTTTGCAGAGATAGAATTTCCTTCTGAAGCTTGTCAATCCGCTGAAGTCCCTCGGCTTTACTTAAACCAGACTTAAACACCTGAACTGATGGAGTTATTCCTTTCATTGACTTTCTAGGTTGCAGTTTCTTTGCAGCTGATGTGATGGCGCCTCTGAAATCTTTAGGAATCTTTGGGACCTTAGGTATGTTTCCTTTAGACATTTCTTGGGCTTTCTTTGATACTTTGGGTGAAGGTTCATCTTCATCTTCTTCCATTGCAAACTGAACTTGCTCTGGAAAAACATAAGCAATGGTGTTGTTGGCATTTTGTAGCTCCGTTGAGATATGGTCATATCGTTCAGCTAAGGCTCTATAAGCACGATAAGATTCTTCCACAAAGCTTATCAACTCTGGCCTTTTTTTATAGTACATCTCTGCCCTTTTGGCAAAGGAGTCTCCATCCTCTTCTATGAGTTTGAGCATGTAGTGAACCTTTTCTTCCACATCTGCAATCGCCATCCATATTAGTTATATTCCAAAAGCAGTGAAACAAATAGAGCTTTTCTGGTACCAAAAACTCCCTACTTTATCCATTCTCACACATTCTTCAGTGATCCATAGATTATCTCCTTCTATTAAATCAATATCAATACATCATTAACACCTCAACAATGCTAAACTTTTCTATTAAGAAGAAAAAGAAAAAGAACCCCCCACTGTAATAAACTGGGAAAGTGTCACATGTGCATTGCATACCTACTGGACTGAATACTTGAAATGGGAACAAGGCCAGAATGCCTTCCAAAATTGTGATTTGCTTGTATGTAATGACATGATATTTCTGACTGTGCTATTACTGTAATGTGCTTGTGTGATGCATGAATTGGGCGAACCATCGGTGATGGTTTCTCATTGAGTTCGCAAAACTCACCCAAAATTTGCATCTATTTTTTTTCAGGTCTTGAAGAGTACCCCGTTTGACACGGGAGTATTTCTACTATATGCAAGTGAGAGATAGAGGTCGGGATCAGTTCGCATCTGTATTAGTGTCTCATAAATTGTATTCCGAAATCTCTTTAAAAGAATGCTCTGTATTTATAGTGAGCCTAATTTGATTATGGTTTTTGTTCATTAAATGACTTTTGTAATTTATTGTTGAATGATTATAATAACTGAAATGCTTCCTTTTAAACGTAGGCTCAGATTTTTTATTGTTTATTCCGCCCACATGAGTGTAATGAAAAAAAAAGTTTACACTGAGTTTCGTCTGACTGATGTAATACCCCACTCTCACGGGACGCAGACTCGGATATCACTAACGATGTCGGGTTCAGGTCACGCGGGAGTGGGGTGTTACAATATTGATCTTTTAATGAATTATGTTCCTAAGGAACCAGGTTTCATATAAGAGAGTAACTTAGAAGATAATCTTGAATGTGAAAATATTGACATGTTATTTGACGTAATGAATTTTAATGATAGTGATGATAAAACTTATAAAAATGATAAGAATTTTATATTAAATAAAAATTAGGTTAGTGTGACTTTAGTAGATATGTCATTTAATGAAGTTTCGGGTTTTTTGTTTTTCTATTTTTTAATTTTACTTATATTTGATGTACATATTAAATTCTATATATGCAATAACAATATAAAACTTTTAATTGTAAATAATTATGTTTCAATACAAATTCTTGTTGTAATGCTTGTGGAATCATGAACCTATATTATTCTTACCATATGATGTTTTGATATAATTATTCTTTACTATATGATATAAATTGTAACATTTTAATTATTTTGTACTATTTTTAGTTTTATATAGATAATTAAACAATCCTTTTCTTATATTGATTGTGGTTATAAAGTAATATTAATAGAGATAAAATTATAGTTGTTATTTCAACTTTATAATATTACAATTTTTGGAGAGATCAAAGAAGGAAAGAGTTCAATGAGAGATGAAAAGAGGATGGGAGTTTTCCAATATGAAAAGTGTTTGGAGGCTTCCTCTCAAAAACAAATTTTAGGGTTTTATTGCTATGCTATCTCACTTTTCTTTTAAGGTAAAGGATCAAATAACCCTCTTTGCCTTCACATGTAATCTACTTCTTATTATTATTACAGAGACGTGGAGTGGGTCCAACTAAAAGATGCCAAACATTGAATCCAATATGATAAACATTGATTTCATGAATATCCAAAGCACATATATATTACACTTGTTTTCTTTTTTTGGGTCATGTGTAGTGATATAAAAATCAAATCGGACCGGCCAATTCGACCGAGTTAAACACGAACTAGATTGGTTTCCTGTTCAATTTGCACTTTTTATCGTTGTTAATTAAAACCGATCTATTAAATAATAAACCGGCCAGTTTTTGAACAATAAAAAACCGTCTTATAAAAGAACAAAGAGGGTGTAACTAGACTGGGCGACTAGACCAACTGGAATCGGAAAAAAAAGATAGCCAAAATAGAGATGATGAACGTAAGGAAGAATTTGAAGGTGGGCAAACCTTATCAAGAGGAAGAAGAAGCATTTACTTTGATGTATATGAAAGTGAAAAAGGAGAAATAAAAGAGAGAGAGAGAAATGCCCACACATCACCAAAGGCAAAACACAAACCCAACGACAACTAAAGACAACAATGGTGAAAGGGATAGATATGCGTCATTTTATGTGTATACAACTAAAAAAAAAATAGAGAACAACTCAAAAAGTAGAAAGCTCAAAACTCATGTACAAATAGTTCAAGGCTTCAGATCTCCTGTACCCTTTCCCCTGTGCCACTCTGTACCCAAGCCATCTCAACCATTTAGATATGCTCCTATAGTTTAAGAACAACCAAAGAGATTTTGTCTTTTGCACAAAAGCAACCAATTCCATCGACTTTTCCAACTCTACAGCCTGACCAAGTGGGTTGGCCAAAGACGCTCCTAGATAGAGAGTTTGAAGTTAAGCACTGGACATTGGACAATTTCTACTTCTACTCAGGTGGGTAGACAGGAGTCTAGATCTGAAAGTGTGCAGAAGAAGCTCAGTTTGTAATAATTTATTATTTGTTGGCCTAGATATGGAAGGAACAAGGCAATAAGCTCAGTTTATTGTGTGATACATAGAGTAATACGTTGGAAAGTGGGAGTGTCAAACTTGGGCAAGTTCTAAGACTATAGGAAGATGATTAATTGAAGAAATAAGGATAAAAGATAAGCTTATCCCCTCATGTTCAAGATAATGGTCATTGTGATGGCTACCATGGCCCGACGGGCCAGAGCTAGTGGCCCGGCCCAGCCCATCCAGTTATTTTTTTAAAAAATTAAAAAATGCCGTTGTTTTTTACAAAACGACGTTGTTTTTTACAAAACGACGTTGTTTTTGACATTTCGATAGGACCATGGGCCGGGCCAAGCTGACTGTGTCTACCTAGCTCAACTCGTGGCCCAAAAATCCAAGTCAAAATCAGGTTGGGCCGGGTTAAAATTGACATCCCTAATAGTTACTCTCTGTGTTAATGAGGTAAGATCAAGATGTCAATGTGTTGGCCTTAATTATTTAGTCAGAAATGAGTTCTTTTGGTTCTATTTTAATGAACCTTTCACTTTTTGTCTTTCTTAATATTTTGCAACAAAAATGTTCAATTTTTTTAATATTTTAAAAACTGAACCGAAATATTTAAAATATTCAATTAGTATTATCTTATTATAAATCGGTTAAATATTAAATAAAATTGAAGAATTTAAAATATAATTAAAAGAAACCATTTTTATTCATCAAATTAAATTAAAATGATCATTAAAAATTGATTAATTGACAAAAATTAACTGATAAATAAAGAAATAAATTAATTTTTAACAATAAAGATTATTATTTATTAAAGTAAATTGAATCCAACCGAAAAGTTGATTTTATTCTTATTTATTATATACTAGTTTAATAGCAGTTTAATACCGATTAAACTTTTAAACGTTAAACCTTTCTTTTGTCCGGTTCGATGTCTGTCTAGTTTTTAAAACATTGGTTATATGTATCAAAATTAAAGCACATATATATTACACATGATTTTTTTCTTGGTTATATCCATCAAAATTAAAGTGAACATAAGAATATATTTTCTTTTATTATATTTAAAATTATTTAATGATTTAAAATTAAGTAATAATTAATTAATTAATTTTTTAATCTACAAAATGAAAATACACCTCATTTATTTTAAGAACATTTAACAATAGAGTTCTATTATTAACCTTTAATAAGGTTTTGTGGTTTCAATTCAATGTATATTCTCATCTCTAATTCAAGATTGATTTAATAAAAATAAATAAAAATTTGTTATTTTAAATTTTATTATTATGATTTTTAGAAATATGATTGATGAAAAACAATGACTTATACATTACATTATATTAAATGACTATTTTTGTAATTTTTTTTAAAAATTAAGAATTATTTTATAAAATTAAAAAAGTACACAAAATACTTAATATTAATCATACAACTAAATCCGATATTACTACTGATACGACATTTATAACATTGCTACAAACTGCCCTACAGAAGGTCTGAATCCCTCGTGAGCAAAACGCAGTGTAAAACAGTCTCACTCTTGTTGCTAGTCTTCACTGAGAGCTCTATATCGGTATTTGTTCTCTAATGGCAGATTATCTCCGTTCCGCCACCAACTTGTAGGGCAACGCACATCAAATTGCTCTCTCTTAACCCAGTCCATGGCGGCGACGCTTTCATGGAGATGGGTTTTATCACTTTTTCTAGTACTTTCAACGGAAATTGTATTTAGATCGAAAGCCGCAGTAGAAGAACAACGAAGAGAAGAAGATTTCTATGAAGAACTGTTGCTCAGACCCTTGCCAGATCGGAAGGTGTTGGCCCATTTCCACTTTAAAAGCAGAGCTCCACCTTTCGATTCCAATGGCCGCCACCATCATCTCTTTCCTAAAGCCATTTTGCAGCTGGTAATTTATATCTTCGGTTTTGATTTAGTGATTGTAATATCTCTGTTAACCTAAAAGTATATAAAGTGATATAGACAATTTGGTGATTATATATAAAAATTGTAACTTGAACAGGTTCAGAAGTTTCATGTTAAGGAAATGGAATTATCTTTCACACAAGGTCGATGGAACTATAAAAGGTTGGGTGGTTTTGATCCTGTTTCAAGTAGGAATGCTAAACCTCCTGGGATTGAGTTGTGGGCTGTTTATGATGCCCCTCAAGGAGAAATTGATGCTTGTTGGAAGAATTTGACACATGCTCTTTCAGGTATCTTTTGTGCTTCAATCAATTTTCTCGAGTCTTCTACCATGTATT
>JANZLC010000202.1:2860147-2872515 GCA_026413385.1 Erythroxylum gracilipes | reverse complement strand
TATGTAGGAGACGGGTGGGTAGGGTTTGCCATTTGGAATTAAAGATGGTAACTTTGTAAATTAATTAATTTTATTTAATAATTTTTTAATTAAATATTAATTTTTTTAATAAAAATAATAATTTTTAATTACTTTTTAAAATCTTCAAGTTTATTCGATCTTTAATTATTAATCTTACCGGTTTAACTTTAGTCTAGTTTTTAAAATATTGATTCCAACTTATTTTATAAATATGATTTGGATTTATTTTATAAATTTGAATTAATTTTAAATTTTAGCTCATATTCAAATAAAATTGGATTAGGTAAAGCTTATTTTAAAATTTATAGATCAAGTTTGATAAGAAAATGACTAGTTATTGGTCACCACATTCAAGCCATGGAAGTTCTACAGATGTTTGTTAGCACATGCAGATCAGACTGGTGGGATTAATGATTATTTTATTATAATAATCATATGTCGGTTATATGGTTGGTACTTGAAAATGATCTCTTTCTAACAAAAATGGCTGCTCCAATCTTGCAGGATCAGATTTGGAAAATTGCACTACAATTTTGTTACTTAGCAGTTTTAACTGTTTGGGAATCAGAAGTTATCTATCCATCCCATTTAAGCTTGAATGGTTAACTTTTGATTAATCTTTTTTGAAGTGATGATAAATAATTTGAATTTTAAATAATCTTATGGATAAAATTTCCAATAATCAATATTATGAATATTTTTATTTGATAAATGATTTAAATATTGTCTCTACGTCTTAGATATTTTTGAAAATTTAATAAAATTTTATTAACTTTAAGGAGTTTGATTTATAAATAGTCTACATTAAGAAAATAAATATGAAAATTTTAATAACCGATTTATGAATATTGTAGATAATGAGTTATATATGAGTTTTAAACTAAATATCACTTTTTAAATTGAATATATAGATTATGACATTTAAAATTTTCTTGATACATTAGACCTACTCCAATTTATTAGGGTAATAAAAATAAATTCAGAATTAATTATATATTTTTTAATAGAAAATTTTAATTTTTAGTTCAACTTAAACTTTTAAAACTCCAAATTCGCTTATTTGAATTTAATTGAACTTAAGTTTGAGCGTGTCAAAATTTTTTCGGGCTTAAGTGTGACTTGACCCAATCTCATCCTTATATAACGACAACAATAATAAAAACAATAACAACAACAACAACAACAACTCAATAAAATCTTCTTGATACACAAGTTTTGAGAAGTTCATATTATGCATGTTTACCCCTAATTGGTAGAGAGACTGTTTTTTATAAACTCATAAGAAGAAATATATGTGCATATGCATATTAAAATAATAATAATTAAAAATAAAAAATAGAAATAGAAATAGAAATAGACATTAATAATAATAATAATAAATAATGCTTTATTAATTTGTAATTAAATTGAAGTTTGATATTAAAGTTTACTAATGGAAACAACTTTGGGCCCAGATGAGCCTGTACTGCTCTGCATACCGTGACCCAACCGTGCCAACGGCTAATTGGATTTCTAAAGCAATCCCTTTTGTACAGTCAACGCAGCTTAGGTTGCAATCCAACAATTTCAAATCCAAATAACCCTCGTCCCCAACGGCTATCTTTCATAAGCCACTTTCTCAATTCAATTTTCCCTTATTCTCTCTGTTCTTTTCTTGTTGAATCTGAAGGGATTTGTTCGAAAACCCTCGCAAATGGCAAAGATTTGATCTTTTTAACAGGTACGTTTCCGGGTCGCTCTTCTTTTGTCATGCTGTTGTTTCGTTGCCGAGAAGATGCGTGAAAAGAAACCAAGAGAAAAGGGAAGAAAATTTTGAAAATCTTCTCAAACACTCAGTTGGAGAACTCTTCTTTTGTTTTGTAATACTTTCATGTTAATTAAACACTAAGGAAGTTATTAGTTACTGTAATGACAAACGCCGCGGCCGCTGTAAAATTTAGGAAAAGTTTCTTCATACTATGAAGTTCTTTTTCTTTTGCTTTCAACAACTTTCATGGATTTTGTTGTTTCGTTAATTACTTTGAATGTCTCCGTTTTCTAGGGCTTGACTTACTTTTTCTTTTTTACTTCTGATATTACTTGTCTGTTTAGTTAAGGTTTTATCGGTTAATAAAAATTAGGATTAGGAACCATAGTTTGACGCGAGATTCTCAAGATAAGAATGCAGTTGCAAATACTTTAAGTTTGCAAGATTGTAATGGTCATCCTGAAATTTTCCCCAGTTGCTTTCGGTGGTTTTGTTCAAGTTCCAATCTTGGATTAAAATTTTCACAAACCTCTTCTTCATCACAAAGATGAAATTCTCAATCAGTTATATACTTGAGAAACAAAAGCCGCATTTTCCATGGAGCATAAGAACATTTTCAATTTTGTATTACCTTAGAAAATTCTTTGTTTTAAAGTTGATGCTGCATTTTAAGTTTGAGTTACGATAATATGCCACAATGTTTGTTTTGATGATCATTTTACATTGCAAACAGGTGTTCTTTCGTCAGTTTACACTCAGAAGGAAGGAAATGGAGAGGATCTGTGAAGAGTTAGACGAGGCTAAACTCGAGATAGAGAGGCTCAAGGCACATCTGAAAGGCAAAGCAGATTTATCTGAAAACTTGAGGAAAGCTTGCAATGAACAACTCATCAAGTTAGAAGAAGCGAATTCAAAAATTGACAAGCAGTTCCAAGAACTTAATGAAAAGGCGGAGGAAATCTTTGTGTTGAAGCAAAAGTGTGAGGATGTCCAGTTCAGATTGAATGAAAAAGAGTCCACAATTAGGCGTCTAAGCACTACAACTGATAAGCTCAGGGTTGATTGTGAGGAGAACTGCAGAAAATGGGAGGAGGAAAAAAAACGATTGGTGCTGGCTTTGGATGATGCGAATGAGAAAAGCATTGATCAAGAGCAAAAGATCAATGTGCTTATGGCAGAGAATGAAGGTCTAAAAGGACTTTTGTCGGCTTCTCAAAAGAAGTGTTCAGAAGCAGAAAAGAAAGCAAGAGCACCCAAAGAACTGAGAGAAAGAGATGACATGCTTCTCAAGTTAGAGGAAGAGAGCAGGAAGGTTGAGGATAAGCTAAAATGGAAGAAAGAGCAATTTAAACATCTAGAAGAAGCACATGAAAAGCTACGTGAACAGTTCAGACAAAGCAAGAAAGAATGGGAGCGTGAAAAGTCTTCATTGATTGATGAGGTTTGTTCACTGCAGACAAGCTTGGATTCTCAGACCAGAATTTCAGAAGACCTTGGTAACCGGTTGAAAATGTGCAACCAAGCCCTAGCTCATGAAGAAACTCGGAGGAAATATCTGGAAGTGGAATTTTCTGAATTCAAAGCACGTTTTGAGAATGTTTTAACCGAGTGTGAGCAAGCCAAGTCACAAATTGAATGCTTGACCGCTCAGAGAGACAAAGAAATTGCAGCTCTGAGACATGCATTAGCCACAAAGGAGACGTTTTACAGAGAAAATGAATACCGAGTTGGAAAGCTAGAGCAGGAGAATCAAGAACTACTTGCAAGCATTAGAGAACTCCAGGAAACTGGGATTCAGGAAGTGGGGAACTCTTCTTCCATTGCAAAACTTCGAAACAAGCTTAAACGTGTGGAGCAGATGCACAGAGATTGTTCTGCAAATCTTAAAGCTAGAGATGTTGAGTGGAGCTCACAACTGGAAAAGTTAACCGTTGAACTAAATCAATACAGATCTAAACTAGAGCTTAAAGAAGAAGAAGTGGAAGGGCTCATAATGGAAGTGGAGAACTGTCATATTGAGATAGTGCAGTTGAAGCTGCAGAATGAGGAGGCTTCTGTAATGTCATTGGTGTTGAAATCTGGAATAGCCGAGTCCCATTTAAATCTTAGAGAAGTCGAGACTAAGAAAAGTCTCTCCGACAAGGAAAAAGATGAAAGTATTTCTCTCTTGATGAAGCAGCTGGAAATGAAGAATATTGCTCTGGCTAAAGCACAGACATGTGCCGATGAAGAACGTCATAAAGCTGCATCTTTATTAAAGAGAATTGAGTCCTTGATTCTCATTGAAGAGCAGCAAATCCTACTTCAGAAGGAGCTTGAAAGGTACAAGGACATGGTTAAGGAATCATCCAGCTATCAAGCTCGGTTCAAGGAACAGTCTTTGCAAACGGAAACTGACTTGAAAGAAAAACTTCAAGCTGCTTGCGATGCCCTAGACATGGCTAATTCAGAGTTGGCTAAAGAACAAGGGAAGGTTATATCTTTGTCAAGGAGGATCGAGTCCTTGAGTTCCATTGAAGAGAAGCAGCTCATGATGCAAGGAGAGCTTGAGAGCTGTAGAACAATGATCGAGGAATCATCAAAGCATCAACTTTACTTGGAAGAGCGAGCTTTGCAAATTGAGAATGAGTCAAAGGAGAAACTTAGAGAAGTATGTGATGCGTTAACCTTAGCTAAATCCGAGTTGTCTCAACAACATGAGAAATCATCCTCTTTATCTAAGAGGGTTGAGTCCCTAGATATGATTGAAGAACAAAGGCTATTGCTGCAGAAAGAGCTACACAACTACAAGAAAATGCTTGAAGAATCATCTAAAAGCCAACTTCTCTTACAGAAGAAGGCTCTGCAAACAGAAACAGAGTTGAAGGAGAAGCTTAAAAAAGCTTGTGATGCATTGGAAACATCAAAATCTGAACTGGCTAAAGAACGGGAAACGGCAGCATCTTATTTGAGCAGGGTTGAGAATTCTAGTATCATCGAACAGGAGCAGCTCGAGATGCAGAAAGAACTCGACATGTGTAGGGAAATGCTTGAGGAATCATACAAGTGCCAAGTTCGCTTGGAAGAGGAAGCATTGCTCAGAGAAAATAACTCTAAACGGGAAATTCAGGAATTGCACAAGGCTTTAGACAATCTCAACTCCGATTTGGCGGCCAAAGTTTGTGAAGAGCATGCATTTGAATTTGAATTGTGGATATGGAAATCTATAGCTGAACGCTTTAAAGATGACCTTGAAGAAAGTCAGTCACTTCGTAAAGAATTAGAAGCTTCTCTTATTGCACAAGTAGAAGTTGGAGAAACATTCAAGCTGGAGAGGGATAATCTTTCCCGTATGTTAGAAACACAGGACATCGGAATAGATAATCTGCGGCGACAGGTCTCATTATATGAGGAAGAACTTAAAACAAGAGAGTCAGAGAAGGGGAGCTTTCTGCAAATGATGATAGAGAAGGACAAATCGTTAGAGGATCTTCAGAAGGAGATTGAGTGGCTAGAACAAGAGTCATTGAGAAGAGAAATTGAAGGTTTAATTTCATTTCAAACAGGAGCAGAAAGAACATTTGAGCTCGAAAAGGAGCAACTAATTCAGCTTATTGAAAAGAGAGACCAAAGAATAGACGAACTCTTGCAGTTTGAGCTCACCGGGGAGCAGGCGCAGATCAGTGTGCTCCAGGAGAACTTGGAGAAGATTGTGGCTAATGAGATTCTGACACAACTAGAAATTGAGGAGAAGAAGTTGATGATTAAGGAGCTGGAGGGTGATGTCCACTCTCTACAGCAGAAACTCGAACTTCAAGGAAGATCCCTGTCTCAATCAGAACAACAAGCATTACAGATTGAAACTGAACTAGTTGCAAAACAGATAGAAATGAAGAACTTGATCAATGTAATGGAGGCAAAGCTGAGATCTTCAGAAGCTTTAGTTGATGAGCTTGAGGCCGAGAAAGCATCTTTGGTTGGAGATGTGAGGAAATTGTCATCAGAGAATGAGAACTTGTTGGGTTTTGTTGCTGGAATAGGTGACAGGATCAGTCAGATCTCCGAAGAAGACACGCTACTGATGACAATCCTGGAAAAGATTGTGCATTCTCCTGGAAACATGAATCCTTACAACATGTCATCTTCTACAAAGAGTGTTCAGGCGATTTCCAAAGAGAGATCACCATTCAGAGAACTCAATTAGTTGCTATTTAGACTAACATAACACAGGTTGTTCTTCCTGATTTCATCGATTCCACACCATTTTTTAAGCATGGTTTTGCAGCTTCTTTGTATATTATGCGTGTACAAGCATTGTACTGATTGGATTGTTACAATTTGCCATTAGTACATATCTCCTTTTTTATTCTTTTGAACACCCGTTATATTTGTACTTCTAAATTTTGCATTTTTGAGTCACCCTTTAATCTCGAGTTTAATTTAAAATTTAATCTATTAATTTTAAACTAATTTTAATCTTAATTACTATATATTTTCTCTAATCAAACATTTTTAATTAAGATTAGAGATAACAATAAGTCTTAATTCAAATAGACTTTAAACTTAATTATGAGTAGTTTATAATAACAACTCAGTAAAATTATCACCGAAATGTGAAATTTAGAGAGGTCAGTAATATGCAATTTTATCCCTAACTAATAGAAAAGCTATTTTCGAGAGTAGTTTATAATAAATTATAATAATTATTTCAACTATATGCAATTCATTTTTTTCTTAAATAATATTCTTATATTGTATTTACTATTTATAAACACAAATCGAAATTATTTTTAATATTTAAAATTTAAATTCTATTAAAATTCAAGTTTTTAATTAAATTTTGGGTTAAGATGTTGATTAGCAGGTTTGATCGAGTCTGGAGACTCAAGCTTTTCTCACTTAGACCCGAGTTCGGCCCGACAAGACTTGGTCTATTCTGGACGTTAAATATCCAATATTGAAACGACATTGGTGATTTGTCGTTGGGAGCTCTGTTTTTAAACCTGGATCGGATTGGTCGGTTCGACCGATAACCGGTCGGTAATCTGGTCCGATTTATCCTTCAAAATCGGCTATAAATTGATCCAGTCTGAATCGGTCAATTGACCGGTCTGACAATTATTTTTTGTATTTTTTTAAATATTTTTAATATTATATATAATTATTATATAATTATTACGTCACATAGGTTGAACAGGTCAAATTGGTGATCAATAAGGCCATCGGTTCAATGACCGGTCCGGATTTCAGAACACTGATTGGGAGTAAGGGAGATCTGTCGGACTGTTCTCGCCTGTGACGTGGCAATCCTACGTGGCAATATCACGACCGAAAGCATTCACAACGCACCGTACGAGGCCCCAAAGTGTAGAAATCAACGCAGCCACCAGGAAACGTTCGAAGTCTGAAATTCTGCGTTTATACTTTTCCGAGTCCTCCCTGTAACTTTGTGCGCTTTTCTGTTTACTATTCAGTTCGATTTTGAATATAAGTGAGTATGAAGTACAGATTTTTCTTTTTAATTTCAAATTTTCCGATACTATTCGCACCCCTACATGTTAATTTATGGTAGTTCTTTGATTTTCCCTAGGCTATTTTTGTTTGATTCCATTTGATTTCACTGGAAACTTTTGTTTCTTTGCATGCTCAGGGTTTCGGTTCTGGGTGGAGAAAGTTTCTATCTTTTTGATTTGTGAACTTGATTGATTGAGGATGTTTCTGGGCTTTGAGCTTACAAGAGAAAGTTGTTTCCTTTCTGAGCTTGTCAATTAGAATGCTGAAGAAAATTAGATGTGGTTAGATAGTGTTGTGGAGATTTGATTCTGATAATATGATTCTTAATCATTAGATAATCGCAGTTTTCTTTCTGTAAAGGTTTGGGGTCGTAATAAGTATGAGAAGTCTTTGGATAATCAGGGGTGAATTTTCCTTCATTAATTTGAAGTGCTGATGAAGCTATTCTGCTCTTCTGTTTTTCTCTTTCTCCAAGCCTTGTTTTTCTTATGCATTGCTTTCCTTTAATGTTGTTTAATCGATAGATGAATTAATGTGCTTTTTGATATTGAGGTTTTAATTATTTTGATTATCTTTATTATACTGTTGGCTGGATATCATACTTTTCTATTTTAGTTCTGATTCAATTACCTAAATCTTGTTTCCAGGATTCAGGAATCCGAATCGTCTAACTGCAATTTGGTCTTTTTGTCAACATCTGCTTCTCAACCTTATCAATTGCGGCTTAAATTATGTTTTGATCTGATTCCAGTCACTCCACTGGTGGGCATCAATCTGGAAATGGCTCTTAGTGGTTCCTTGCAACTCTCCCATGATTTGGGACTTTGCAAGAACCATGACGTGAAACTTTGTGGCAGCCACAGATGCAACAGAAATTTTCTGGTACTACTTTTTTTTTTTGTTTCACTTCCTTTTATGAGACCTTTCACTTTTCAGTGTCTTTAGCTTTTCCTTTTTGGTTGAATCCTGAAGTGCTATGTTTGTCTTCAGAGTGTAATGAGAATGGGCAAGTTGCCTTTACTGAGTACCAGACTCTCGTCACACTGTGCGGTAATTATTTTAGTTTATGTTTGGATTTAACTCTTCTTTCGGTGGAAATGTGTTTATATCATGAATTCATTCTATGTTACATTAACCTAAATGTTCATGTAAACATGTGTTTTGTCCACAGATTACATTTTCATTTTGTACTGTTTATTCTCTTGCTTTCTTCCAGAATCTTTCGACTTATGTATAATATTCCCAGAAAACATCTTTTCTTTAATTTTTTTTTCACCATACCTTTTTTCAGAATTTCTTTAAGTATATTGCTTTCCGTGTTTTTATTTTGTCGCTAGCTTTAGAAGGGGTCTATAATGTAACTGAGTTTTAGTTAAATATGTGTTGACCAACCATTATGAATTCTTAGTAAGTGCTGTGATTGTTTGGTCAACAAGATGCTACAATTTAAACTAAAGCTTCTTGTCACTAGTTTTTTTAGCACTAGCCAAACTTGTTTTTTCAATTCAACCTTTTATGTTGTTACTGCTATTTTGCTGGTCTTTTAAGTTGCAGGCTCTGTTGTTGCTGCTATTTTCACCTCAATCTTAACTTGTTTATTTAATTCAACGTTTAACATCTATGTACATAAGAAGTTTGAAATTGCCTTTACTGGTCTTTAAGAAGTTTACTTCTACTATTTAACCAATCACGTGCCCTTTGACAATATGCCTTTGCTTTCAGTTTCGCCAACAGGACTCTTGGCATGTTCGTCCATCCAGAAATTCATACAAACCAATACATTTTTTACGAACTAGAAGCGACAATTTTAGATGTCATTCTTTACTAGTACCAGGCGGAGCACCTGATCTTCCGAGCGTGAAGGCTGCTTCAGGGACATTGACTAGGTATTTTCATGTGATATCACTGACAGATATATGTCTTGCACATTGATATTTGCGTTTTGAATTTGTATTTGATTATGTGACATTCTATTTTATTAGATGCTTGCATCCTTTATTTGTTTCAAGGTTTAGGTGAATTCTTTTCAATTATATTATTTTTGTCTTGTTGACATTAACATCATTAGTGGCAGACTGCAATTACGGCAATTTTATGTTGTTGGTCTTCAGGTGGCTAACATTCTCTATGAAGCTGTGATGTATGAGATACTGACGTGCCTTTCAATTCATTATTTCGAACTCATGCACTGTGCTCTTTATGTTTGGATGGACAATAACAGTAATAGTTGCAGGTCATATGATGTTCTACATGGCAGCCCTCTGATATTGAAAGTAGCTCCGGCAGTTGTTGTTATTATCTTTGCAATATGGGGTCTTGGGCCACTGATGCGTCACGGTAGAAACCTGCTATTTCATGTATGTGTGTGGGTTCTGATCATTATTTGAGCATTGTGTTGGCTTGCCACAGTTGTTTAATTCTGTAATGTTTACTTTATTCGGCAGAAAAATGATAATAGCTGGAAAAAGAGTGACACACACTATGTTATGAGCTCTTATTTGCAACCTTTGCTGCTGTGGGTTGGCACAACACTCATCTGCAGGTATAAGCATTGAGATTTTATTAAGTTGCAGAAGGAATACTAGACATCAACAACCATAAATTCATAAATTGTATCCACTTGCAGAGCACTGAATCCTGTAGTTATGCCGACAGAAGCTAGCCAGCTTGTTAAGCAGAGACTTCTGAATTTTGTGAGATCATTGTCGACTGTGCTGACTTTTGCCTATTGTTTATCAAGGTGACTGCTTTTCCTGCTTTTCTCTCTTAATTTGTATGATGCAATCCTCCAAGTTAGAGTTATCAGGGTTAATTGTTTAACAGCCACTGAACATGGAGAATGTTATGATGCAGTGTGATTCAAAAAGGTCAAAAGTTCTTCCTGGATTCTAAGGAGCCCAACAATGATACAAGAAATGTATGTGTTGTCTTGTTGCATGTATAACTTAAATATTGTAGCAAGTCATGTATTTTTATCCAGGAGTCTTGGTTTCCCATGTACTCATATTAACTTTGCTCAAAGTTAAGTTTTAACTCATTGTTCTTTAATTTCCACAAAAAAAAAAAGAAGTTTTAACTCATTTGTTTGCCATTAGATGCCCAAACTAAATTTTGAAGTCCACTGTCACTTCTTTCAGTCTGCTGCTGATGGTGTCCAATGAACAGTCAATGGAATGCAAACAGTCTGAACTGCTTTGCTCAATTTAGAAGACATTGAAAAATTGATCAGATTATCATCAGTACTTATGGCTTGCATGAGTCTTTGTTTACAGGCAGACTGGTGTTCTTAACTGTGCATCAAGAGTTTGAACATTTTCTTCTTATTACCATCTTAGGAGATAATATTAACATCTGAATATCATTTTGACTAAGCATCCACCTCACCAACTTAGAATGTGAAATAAAAAGATGTTCACTCTGGCATGTTAC
Source organism: Erythroxylum gracilipes (assembly GCA_026413385.1). NCBI lineage: Eukaryota > Viridiplantae > Streptophyta > Magnoliopsida > Malpighiales > Erythroxylaceae > Erythroxylum > Erythroxylum gracilipes. Next base: position 2,861,825 of record JANZLC010000202.1, on the reverse strand, counting down.
TTCTATTTTTCTATTTGTCTTGGTTAAAAGCCTATTGTGCAAAATCAAATCTTTGATGGGTTTTTATGAATTTCTTTTTGGGCAGATGGGTTTACAATTTGCCGGGAAAGCTGTATACTCTGCAGTATGGGTTGCAGCTTTTGCACTGTTTATGGAGCTACTGGGTTTCTCTACACAGAAATGGCTAACAGCTGGAGGTCTTGGGACAGTATTGCTTACTCTTGCTGGCCGTGAGGTGAATTCCAGGACCATGTCATATTGATTCATCCACACTTGTAACTTATGTGGACCGGATTGTAATATTTTTTTCAGCCTCTAGGGCAATCTTTTCATTCCATTTTAATTAATTGTAGTTTACTCATTTCTTCTAACATCTACGATGTAGTTCTCATTTTTAAACAGCTTGACATAAGTTTTGTTCACTTTTACAGATATTCACAAATTTCCTCTCAAGTGCGATGATTCATGCAACTCGCCCTTTTGTTGTCAATGAGTGGATTCAAACCAAAATTGAAGGCTATGAAGTCTCTGGTACTGTTGAGGTTTGTATTTGAAAACGCATCTGATGTTTGAAGAAACTGGGAGGATAGAGCTCTGTAAAGATGATACCTGTACAGTTCAAACATGATGTTTTTTTAATTGTAATATGTGTCTGGCTGAGCCAGGACCTTATGAAGTGCTAGGGGATGAACGAATAAGATAAATGCATTTTTTATCACTAAGATGCATATTTCTTTTTATTGGTGGCATGGTTGAAGCAACCTTCTTATTCAAATTGTTCCAATCCTCTGCAGCGTGTAGGTTGGTGGTCACCAACAATTATAAGAGGTGAAGATCGTGAGGCAGTCCATATTCCAAACCACAAGTTCACAGTGAATGTAGTAAGAAATCTCAGTCAAAAAACTCATTGGCGTATTAAGACTCATCTAGCCATTAGTCACTTGGATGTGAATAAGATCAATGTGAGTTGTTTATTTTGTCATCCATTCAACCGCTACGATTTGTTTCTCAAGTTGTTGAGGTGTGCTTCATGATGTAATATGAGCGCTACTCTGTGCACAGAATATTGTGGCTGATATGCGTAAGGTCCTTGCTAAGAATCCACAAGTTGAGCAGCAGAGATTGCATAGAAGAGTATTTTTGGAGAATGTCAATCAAGAAAATCAGGCCCTTGTGGTTTGTGCATCTTCTAACATATCAATTCTACATGCTTTTTTTCTAACCTCAACTGAATACTCTTTCACTGCATTTTCCATATTTGTTTCCCACTCTGGAAAATGAAAAGAGTAAGTAGTGTTTTTCAGAGCCTTATATTACTTAAAAAAAAAACGACTATTGATGCTAAATTGGTAGTTGTATTGATAACTTAGGGGTTGGTTAGTTCTACGTCTGTTGTTTGATTCTACTTCTGTTTTTTATTGTAGTTTTTAGCTTTAGTTTTAGTTTTAGCTCTCGTCTTCGTTTTCATTGTCCATTTTCTGTTTTAGTTTTTATTTTTCTTTTAAATAAAAACAAAAACTTGTTTAGTTTTTAATGTCAATGTAGTTATATTTTTATTACTGATAATAATTACATATTAGATAAAACTTAAACGATAAATTATTTTTAATTAATTAAATTTATTTAATATCTTATATGATATTTATTATAAATTATTAGTAAAATTTATTTTATTTTA